>LGAG01018921.1:1495736-1544194 GCA_001278395.1 Lerema accius
AAATAAATCAATATCGTGTTTTATTTGGTCAGTTAAAAAAATGTTCCCATTATTTTGTCAATTGTGAAAAGACCCTAATGATTCATTTTTGTTACTGTTTTGTTATGCGTTTCATTTTTGTTATGATTTCACTTTTGTTTAAATTTTGTCACAAATGTCGAATTGGTCATTTTAAATAATTTTCACCCTAATACGATGATGCTATTTTATATAATGTAGCACGTAAGAATTTGATATTTAGCATAGTTAAAGTTCGCATGGAGAAGAAATGAAAAAAATTTATGACCATCAATTGACAATGGCAATTTGCCAGCCAGAGATGTGGAATAAGTTTTACTTTAAACTTGTACAAAGATTCCAATAATATATTATTTTTGTACCAAAACTAAAAATGTTAACTTATAGGTATCTACCTGTACTGGCTGTAGAAAACATGTTTTTATAAGAGCAATTTTAAATTTCATATTATTTTCTTAAAGATATTATAAACTAAAAAATCTAGTGTCACTAAAAAATATATGCGTCATTGTGTTAAGCTCATTTATTAGATAAGCATATTGACTTGGACAAATCTGTGAAGGATGATCTAGCCGCTAACATCCGGGAAAACCACATTTATGTATGTATTTCGCATTTTGTATTCACATAACGTACTAGTAGGTACTATATTGTGTTAATCGCAAACATATGACGCCATAACCCTAAAAAGGCAAAGACGAGTAAACTAAACATAGCAAAAGTTGTTACTAGAATTGTTATTATGAGAAATGACTAAAGGTAATATGAAAATTGTACGTCAAGAGTAACCGATAAAAAAAAGAAAACTAAGGGATCAACCAAACTATAAAAGATAAAATATAAAACAGAAAACAATTGTCTGCTCTTTTAGTAACTGCCGATTTACATGACGCTTTTAAAAATAAAACTTTAAAACAAAAAATGCCGAAAAAAATCTGCCAAACTACCTAATTAACATGGTAATTTCTATACGTCTAGAAAATATCTAGATAAATACATTTCGAGTAAACAATATTTTAAATTACCCGCTTAATTAACATTTGAAATTAACAATTTTATCTTAAACAATTTTTCCCGATCAACTTTTCTCAACCGGTTTCAATAAAATATTGTATTCTATTACGTCGTCTGTATCTATTATCAAATTGTGTTTCTAACATAGATTCATACTGTTGCTAGGAAAGGTCAACAACCGAAGTCATGGTCATATATTGCGTAACTAAGTGAAAGATAAGTAAGCATATTACTTAAGCCGGTTAACGAAATGTAGGTTTACTTTCTTACGCGATGTACAAAGCGGTTTTTCTTCAGGCATGCGTCAATGAGTTACGTTGGAGTAATCAGTGTATTTTAAACTAAAAAAGCTACGCCTAATCCATGCGACCTTGCTTTCTTTTATAAAGATTATGGTTCGTACCATAGAGTATAATAATCTGCATGCTTTGTATCACAAATATGTGAAGCTAATCGGAAAGCATCACATAATACCCCGTATAGGTCAACTTTCGGTATGAATAATTCGAGTACGTACGATTTGAAGATTTGACATAGTGAACGTTGACATTGACATCTTCCAGCTGGGTATGTCGAAGGAGTTTATAGTTTATTGTGTGACATAATAACTTCCGGTCCGCAGAACGGGTCCTTTAGATTACATTATTTTAGGTATAGAATTATGACAATCATAATTTATATTATACGTAACGAGGTAGGTACTATTATTACGAACATTACACGACTAATTCTAATATTATAATCAAATTAATCTTCAGTAAACACATATTGTCGTAAGTATTGAACAATGTAATTTATGTAGTTAATATAACTCGTGTTATACAAAGTACATACACAATGTTGTATGTCACAATTCACTAATGGAGTGTATCAAATCTATGAATGAACAACAAATCTGTATTGTATTAAATTGAGAGAAACATTCGGACAAAACGTAAAAGGCCATACAATAATAGCATACTTACGCACTCTGTTGCCTTATTAGGTACTCTAATACTGACAGCCCTAACCTATATACCTAGTCTCAATACGCTCATAATCTCCTAAATAGGTTTAAATTTTGTAAGTTAAAAATATTAAGAATCTTGCCGTGCAAAGTTCTTTCAAACGTTTCTTGTAGTTCGAGAAGCAAGTGACTCAATATTTAGGACTTTATTTTACAATTTCAAGTACACCAAGCCCCATAAAAGATCGCTACACTGTAATAACACGATAGTACCTACCTAACCTCAACCTCTCTTTCTAATCCCCGACCAGCACTCACGTGCAAAAATCTTAAAATGCGCTACTTTGTAAAATACAACAAATAGAAAAATACTATTTCAAGTTCATTCCCGTGGGAAAACTAACCGGCGCGTTAGAATAAACTCTACATTGCGGTGTTAAACACTATATTTGAAAAAGATTTACTAGGAAGCGTCTGAAATTTCCGCTTTAGTCGCCGCAGTATGATTTCAATGCTATAAAGAATAATCCACCTGAAGACGTTCAGAGCCGGAGGTTCTCTAACAATGTTACAAGAATATGGTGGAGCTTAGACACGATGCATCCAGTGCTATTGTGTGGCTCTAAAACCGCTGGGAAACTTCGCACTTTGAACGTGTCTTTAGCTATGTGCCGATTACCTGACCAAGGGTGTGTCGTAGCTCTAAATAACCTTAACGTATTAAGTTACCGAGGAAGTTTCAAATATATTTATGTCCAGAGTTTATAAGAATCTGTTGTACTGTTTGATGCCTATTTCATTTTTAATGATCTAGGTGCGACCGTGCGTAATTGGTCATTAAGGAATAATTTTATTACTTCGTTAAATAAATGAACAAATTATTACAATAATAAATAAAAAACATACTAGCAGCCTTCAGGTCCTAAACTTCGTCAGTGATAATAAAAACCGTATACTCACACATAATTTATTATGTAGGTAAACTACTGCTAAATGCAAAGGAAAAAAAAATAGACTTAGGTATACCCTTACGTACTGCGTGCTAATTTAAAAAAAGAAAACAATTTTATCTCAATTTATAAAATGTCAGTTACAAGCTCTTGCGGTTTAAAAAATATAAAATTTAGCCGTCTTTGTGAATTCTTTCGTTCCATCGATTATTTATCGGTTATTGACTAGCTGTTACTCCATTACATAAAGAATGCGACTGAAAAGACAGTTTCTACTTTAGGCGTCTCGTCCTAACTCTAATTTAGTGTTTTAAAAAGAGATGTCAGTTAATGAGTTACAATAGTAGCCCCGATCTTTAACAAGGGGTCTACGAATGTTGAAAAATTACATACATCAGTATAACAAATAAACCAATTGTTATCATCAATAAAACATCGTCGATAAAACACAATAAAACTAGTGGTTAATTTAATCAGTATACAATTTATCAGCATCGGATCCTAGAAAATTCTTAATAGATAAATATATATTCATAACAATGTAACTATTTCGATGAACTATAAAATGCAGAGTCGTGATGTAACTGTGTACGAGTAACATGTCGCAACAAACCAGTCCTCGGCCGTGGCCGTGCAGTTGACGGCTCAAACATAACTTTGGGGATTATTATGTAATTAATGGGGATTAACGATACACGCAATGTTTTCTTGTGTGGGAATACCAGAAATAATTATGTTGGTGTTGGTGCATTTGCCCTTTTTTGGTTCTTGATTACCTTGATGACCTTCTACGTTAGGGAGATGAGGTTGCCAACTATTTCTATTTTTAAAGAAGGACAAGTTCGTATTTTCTCGAAAAATATCGTGTTTATTAATTATTTTTTTTTGTATTTCAGGCGCTTGTCCTCGCGCTGGGAGCGGTGTCTGCTGACATCGGCCTCGGTTACCACTACAAAGTGCCGGACACATCATACGGAGTGCCTTCATATCAGATCGGAAACAGTGGTTACAAAGCCGGAAGCAACTCAGGTTCCCTCACTGCAGGTGCCAGTCAAGGTCCAACCTACTCAATAGGGGGCTCCAATGCTGGCTCGACCTTTGCTTCCTCCGGTGTAGGCACCGGCTTCAATTATGCTCAAGCGAATACTGGAGGATCTGGCTTTAATTACAACACCCAAGGCTTGGGCTCGGGATACAACTACAACGGCCTCAGCGTAGGCTCGTCCAACCAAGGCGCTTACCAGTCATCTACCGGACAAAACGTACAATCTACTTTAGACGGATATTACCAGACCGGAACTGCCAGTATCGGCAACAGTCCATCCAGTCAGAATGTCGGATCCGGCTACTACAACCAGTACCAAACTTCCAACCAATACCAATCTTCGGCGGTTAACAAGTACCAAGAGTACTACAACCAAATAATACAACAACCTCCTCAAGTTTTCAAACATTTCTACGTTCATGCCGCACCTGAGGAACCCGAGCTCCCGAAAGCTCGTCAGCCCCTAGTTCTGCCTCCCCCACAAAAACACTACAAAATTATCTTCATTAAGACTCCAGCACAACAGGCTCCAGCCCCTCAACTGATTCCAGTTCCTCAACAAACCGAGGAAAAAACTATTGTATACGTTCTCGTCAAAAACCCTGAAGATGCCCAAAATATTGTTTTACCTAAATTCGAGGCGAAGCCCCCAACGAAGCCAGAAGTATTTTTCATCAAATACAACGACAAGCAAGACTCTCAGACTGTGATCAACAACATCGTCAGCGACTTCGACAAAGGCGGTGTCTCGACTTCCTTTTCGGGCGTCGGAACCGGCTACGCTACTGGAGTAAAGGACACAGGCTCGATTGCTTCGAGCGGCGTGATCGGCGGCGTTACTGGAACAAGTGGATTTGGTTCTGCTACCGGTGGTACTAGTGTTTCCGACGGGGCGTTCGCTCTCTCTTCGACTTCATCCGGAAACGCTTTCGGTGGAACGATATCTCAAAGCGAGAACAAGGGGTCTAGTTCATTCGGATCTCAATTCACGTCATCGGGCCCCACGGTTTCGAGTTCTAGCGTCGAATCTAATTCATTCAGCAGTGGTTTGGAAAGCATTTTCGGCACGCCAGGACCCAGCGTGTCTACTAGCACTGCCACCGCGGAGTTTGGCTACGATGCAAGCGCCATCTCCACTAGTCAAGGTGTACCTCATGAATCATACGGAGTGCCTAAGTTTAAAGAATATTAGACATTCTTATAATAATTTGTAACCTTGTTCAACGACTTTTACTTTTAAGTATTGATAAATTAATAATGGAAACAAATTGTCTCATTTCAAAACTGTAACTGAAGTATTTTATGTAAATTTTTTATTGGTTGAATCAATATTTCAATATTAGAAAGAAAGATCTAAATATTAAGGTATACATTATGCATTGCCTACTTTTTGGAGTGACGGACATTATTTTGGATCGGTGTAGGACATAATGTTAATTATCAAAACGCATCAGCACACTGACCAAATTGTTTACCAGCTGACGGCGAGCAATGCGTCGCAGTTTCTCGATGGTAGCCGGGATATGACGCACACCGTACGTCATCTGTTTATTTAATATCCCACAGTAACGAATTGCGATCGAGTGCCAACATTATTGGCATTTTAATGGGCCGTCCATCCGCATAGCTGGTCGACGTTATCTTGAGTTATGGTCATCGAAATCCCTGAGTGGTTAATTTAGATGGTAATTGGTTGGCCGGGTGGATGTGGCGGAGCATTGTTCGCGAATGGGGAAGGTCTATTTTGGTGTGGTGGCGCGTGATGTCTTAATGCGTTCGCTCACTTGCCGTGGAATTTGCTGATGCACTTCTGGCGGAGGAATGTGAGGCGCCGGCGTCTGAGTTAGGGTGTGCGCACAGTCTCTGTCAGCTGGAATCCTAATACTTCGAGTAGCGGCGCGGCGGCGACGTGCTATAAACTGACCTTACTAATTAAGTCGTTCAAGACGTGTGAATGCTACTCCAGTGTGTCCGAGAGTCGCTAGGTAACAATCCAGTTTTGTCTTAATCTTGTAAAGCACATTCATGAAAGGGAAAGAAACAGAATATTGTAAAACACAACAAAATATGATATCTTAAGAAATAACTTGGTCCTCTGAGCCGATATTTACACACACAAATTAAAGTTATATTTAACAATTACTTATAAAAAATAAAAATGCTACGCAAATATCCTTATGAATCCTTTAAGGATTACGAAAAATTAAAAAAGAAATTATAAAAATAATTTTGCATTACATTGCGTACAAGTTAGGATTGGTTCCAAGCCTATAAAAACAGCCATCATGGACACCGCCTATCAAATGGCTTGTTATCGTGAAATGCGCGGCATTATCACTCATCAGTATTTCTCATTATTGACGTATTGGCACCGACAGTATAGTCCATAATACAAGTCCCACACATTCGAGTACACAACACATACACCTACAATACGAGACTGAATGGGACGGCTGTAGGTGTAAACTGAATGGTTTTAAAGCTACTTTAATGGGCAGATTTAATTCAGACGAGCATTCCTTTTTCCCATTCGATTAAATTATTTTAGTGTAACCACACGTAGAGCATTATTTCGTAGTTCTGACTCCGTTCACGTATCACGTATCACGTTCGAGTAAGAGATTAAGAAAGAATGCTTTTGTTCTAGCTCTAGTTTTTCGTTGAGCAAGTCTGTAACTTACCCTACAGATATTATAATTAACTATTAGCACTAAAGCAACTATCTACGAAGCTTGACAATGATTTTAATTTCACAAGCTTCCCTTCGTAATAAATGAAAGAAATTAAATTAAATTTTCAATAAATACCAAGTTCTCTCCTTCGTTTTTTCTAAGGCTCTCTAACTGACTTTTCAATATTTAATATTGCTTTGCTTCGATTTAATATTGAGAGATATTGGACGTTAAAATCGTAGCAGGTACGTAGGTAGATAATTAGGATACCGTACAAATCTGAAATGAAATGAACCCGTCAACCAGGTTTGAGTACAGACGTGATGTCTGGGCGGAGAGGGAAATAAATTGCAGCTGGAAAAATGATAAAAGGATTTTCCATCTCCATTACACTCGATAAACGAATTTAATTTTATTACCATCCGTCTAAAATTCACTTTGAGCGACAAAAATTCAATACGCTTTTCGAATATTGCGTTTTAAATTCATGCACATATTGGAAGCAGCGCTGGTACTTTAATTTAATAACTGCTACGAATTAAATCATTTTTATTTTTTACTCGACTGCGCCTGAATGAGGGAAATATATAAATAAGTGTATGTCATGTAATAATGCGACCACCAGAGGGTATATAGGGTATAACCTTCTGTCTTGTATGACCCCTTAGCCCTAACCTCTTACCACAT
Organism: Lerema accius; assembly: GCA_001278395.1. Classification (NCBI taxonomy): domain Eukaryota; kingdom Metazoa; phylum Arthropoda; class Insecta; order Lepidoptera; family Hesperiidae; genus Lerema; species Lerema accius. Next base: position 1,503,069 of record LGAG01018921.1, read on the forward strand.
ATTATTAGTCAAGTGACTACCTTTGTTACAAGCTTTTATTTAGTTTCACCTGTCCCGGTGTTTGCTCAAATCAAATCTTGCAATCTAAATTTCACCCACTTCCCAATGTCCGATTGAGCTAAAATTTTACACACTGGTCCAGTCCTGATGACAATGCATGTTTATAATAAGCATAATGTGATACTGCTACCAGGATTGGCTCCAGAAGATTGAACTTCTCAACGGTTTACAGTAGGGACTTGAAATTTTGCACTTTTTAACTTTTTTGTTCTTTTTCTTATTATCAAGTAGTAAAAGCTTGTTTAAAAAAATCTTTTTTTTTTTGTACTTTTAGCCCTATGTATGGTGGAATTTGGACCATGAAGCGAATCCCCGAGTTATTTAAATTGCCTAGACTATGTATATCACAATCTATTTCCTGATTCGATCTCAATCGACTCCCGTAACACATTTGAACATAAACATTGTAAATTATTTGTTTTGGTACACAGTTATCAATGAATACATTTATTTCCGCAGCACTTACTTTGGTATTTCTCGAGAGTTTCTATTTAGGTATTCGTGTGAATATGTATTGGTGTTTGGAAGTGCGCAATGCCTATTTTCAATCTACTGGCATTGTACCATGATAAGATTGAATTGGTTTACTGTTTCATGTGATTTAAGTTCTGTTTTCACCACGAGTCCCATGACGGACTCTTATTTTTAACAACCAGATTACTAGTATTTTAGTCACAATTATTAGAGCGTTAAGGACTGAGCGAGCTTATATTAAAATTAGCTCGTACCGTTTACGACGAAAAATTGATGAAAACATCCGCTTCGCTATATTTCTGGAACGCTTAGCCCTACCCACTTGTTTTGCCGGGTCAAAAATAACACCTTTTAAACTCTTATTAAAAATCAGTGATTTAAGAAGGAAGGGTTATAAGTGTCGCTGTAACAGGTCATAAATATCATAGTAGAGAAAGGTAGGGAATTTTAACGATTTGTCGTAAAAAACAGATTTTATGTGCGCTTATGGATCAAATTCTTACAAAATATTTTGTAAGCAACAGTCTACAAAACATTATTTTTGATAAAACCATTTTTCCGTGGGCACAGCGACGGGGAATATTTTAGCTCAAATAATAAAATAAAATCAAAATCGCGATAAACACAGTAGTAATGCTCAATTTTCCGATAATGGAGTTAAGTGCAAGTCTGGTTGCATTATCGGTCTTGTTACAATTTGCCTCCGCTGCGAGCATTCCGACGTTCAGTGTTGTTAGTTTTGTACGCGCTAAATGCACGCCGAAGCCTGACAAATGTTGCGTCGGCACGTTCATATCCCCAAAGTTTATTTTAACGACGAGGGATTGCGCACAAACGTGCTCCTCCATAGATTACAAAGGAGACGAGATACCTGTAATTAATGTATATGTTGTCCCCTTGCATCTCGGTCCACGGCTGCAAGAAAATATGCCCCGAGATATTTTGGCAATAGTGCTAGTCCCGACTGATAATAGTAAATACTTAAAGGTGTCCCCGTTGGAACCAGCGTCGGCCATCGGATTACCCGCTCTCTTCGCTCAAAAACGTCTACGTAAGTTAATAAAACTACAAAGAACTGTGATAACGTTTTGCGATATACATTATAAATCGTACCGTAGAGGATACATCTGCGCTGGAGTAAAAGATAATGATCAATGTAAAATTAATGAAGGCTCCCCACTGGTCGTTGATGGAAGAATTATTGGCGTAATGGGTAAACGAGATAAGAAGACCTGCAAGTATCCTGGAGCTATATTTACAGCGATCGCGCCAGTTATGTCTTGGATTCAATCCGTTGTGGGAAATGCCAGGAAAAAAGGGACAGAAGAGCAAGAGTTGCAACTAAAGACCCCTAAATCTGTAAAACCTACAAGTAATACGTCAGTTAAAAAAAGTAACGTTAAAAAGTTCAAAAGCACTAAGCCCACGAAAAAGGCTACAAAAAAAATTAACAAGCCGAAAACAAATACTACAAGTTTAATGGGTGCTAAAACAACTAAGAGTAAAATTCCAGTTGCTAAACAAAATATTAATAAAACTACAAAAAATACTGCTACGAAGAGTCAATTTCCAGTTGTTAAACAAAACATTACTAAAACTACAAAAAAGACTGCAACAAAGAAAGCCACAAAAAAAATAACCAAGCCGAAACCAAAAACCACAAAAAAATACATTAACCTTCGAGTAGTAAAACAAAATTCCACAATAATTCCCACCACTATTGCGAACTCTGTCAGCAAAAATATAACCAAACCGAAGGCTACAACAACGAAAAATACATTATCCTCCCTAAGTAAAAACCAGAACTTTACAAAAGTTATAAATATAACTGCAACGAATACAAAAATTAAATATACCCTAAAACCGCATCCAAATAACATCGATTTGACAATTAATAAAGAAGATACTTTCAAAGAGAATAGAAAATCGAACGAAATAGGTGTTACACACGTAATACTAAGAAACGAAGAACCTGAAATAACAGATCAGGAAAAGTTCACATCAAATATCCCATCTTCCTCTGAACGCAATGTGTCTTCGAAATCCATGCTAAGTAAAGAGTCTCAAACAAAAAAACAGATAACAGTGAGTTCTCAAGAAACGATACCAACTTCAGATAAATTCCCGATATCAGAAACGACACAGTTAACTTCAGAAGAAACCACGTATTCAGCATTTGTGAATACGTCTACAAATTTAATAACTTCGTTATCAACTTTGCAAGATACAGAATCGACTACGGAATCGAATACGGAATCGAATACAGAATCGACTACGGAATCGCTATCTACACTAACACCGTCAACATCACTCACAGAGTCATCGTCAGATAACCCCTCAAATAGTACAACGAATGCCATGGATTGGTTTAATTTATACATAAAACAGAAATTAAAAAACCAACAACAGGTTCTCATATTAACAACACCCTCAACAACAACAGAATTTGTAGATCTCACCTAAAATACCTTTGTCGTCTTTAAACAAAATTGCATGCAAATATTACACTTCGTTTAAAGAACCTATTTTATTATTATAATTATTATAAGACCTACCATTGTTATCAATATTAATTTTGACTTTAGTGAAAGATAAAACTCCATTCAGTATTGTTAAATGATGGTATCGTAACTCAAGGATTCTGCGAGCGTGTTTGTAGATTACGTTAACAGTTTTCATTATCTAGATTAGATAAAAAAAATATGCCTCGGCTTCATCAACAGTGTCGCTTTGACGATTGCGTACAATTCCAATGCAGTAATTGTAACTGCAAGTTTATTGGTTAGGTATAGGTAATTTATATCGTTGCTATTACATAATAATTATAAATTTGGACACCAAAGACTGCCTTGTAACAGAACTCCGATCATGCGCCTAACCACTTTAACGGCGGTTTTTTTGTGCGATTTTATAAGACGTTACGCCGCTATTATTCTAGATAGAACCTAGAAAAAAAAAATTATATAAAAATACTAGGTATTGTGTAATACGCCGACATTAATGTTAAAAAAACTATTTAGAATATTATTTGCAAACGTTACAAACATATTAATATCGAATTATTTAGTATCAAATTGATACTTAATGCTTGAGTACGAAAACGACACCTAGTGACATCTGTTGAGGAATGTTATAATTCGGGTTGCCAGTGTCATAAAGGAAGGACTAATGTCGGGAAACATCACCTTTTTAGTGTTCAGACACGATTTATCAATGCTGGCGTCTCTTAGAGCTCGGTGATCGCACTGTCGTTGTTCATTCTGCATATCAGCGGTGTACTGACACTAGTATCCAGCATGCATTGCAATTCAGTTTACAGTATTATTTATGATGGCGAACTGTTCTGTGCACCTCTCGGGTAAACATCTGAGGAAAATAGAATCACACGGGTTCAATTTATCCAAAATTGAAATTGACAAAATTTAATTGAATTTGACTCACCGCACACACCGCACTAGTGCTTAAAATCAAACCGTTCAGTTTATGTTATAATGATTGAAGAAAATCAGTTCTACCGTTTGATAAACTTCAAAGTTGTTATGTGCTTTCAAATATACCTATCTGTTTCTAAAGTAATAAATAAAGTGCTAACGTCGGAGTTAAATAAATTAAATAAACGGTCTCATAAATAAACTTTCACCTGAGTGTAAGTATTGTAATTTTTATTTAACCGAATAAATAACTATATTAAAAATAAAAAACGTAAATCGTAATCTGATTACGGCAACACTAGACAATTAACTTGACATAACAGATTAATACAAAACGAAGATTACCAAATTGGCGAATTAACACATCACCAAAATATTCATAGTCTGTGATTATTTTGACGTTAGTGACGTTTAATCTCTGTATTTAGTCTATGGTTCCTTGATTTCGTTTCGTTTTGTGATTTTGATTGTTGAGTTGAACTTACCCTTATTATTATTCGTTTGCTCGCGAAGTCAGCTGGTACGGCCAACAGGTCTATGTTGACATCGAAACCCTTCGATTGATAAAGTGTAAACGCGGCGCGGATTTGCTCTGTCTAGAGCTTTCGTTATCTCGATCTCCAGTCGGTCTGTAAAATTAACCTGCAACTTAAACCCAAACTTAAATCCAACTAATTGAATAAAAACTTTTGCGATGACCGTCAATCCGAGTGGAACCGTGAACTTCAAAATTGTCCTGCTTGGAGAGGGGTGCGTCGGGAAAACCTCCCTTCTGCTCCGCTACATAGAGGATAAATTTACTGAACGCCATATGACAACCCTGCAGGTGAGAATGATAACGTTATTTTCTTATAAACAAACCAATGGACAGCTTTTATCATTTGTCCCATGTTGCGCAATAAATAAGACAATGTTTTTAAAAAACTGCTCAGGCATGCATCTCAAATTTGGTTATTCTTAGTAGTTATTTGGATTTTGTAAGTTATCTCTAGAAATTGAATTTGGAGGGGTAGGTATAACGTTTTATGTAGAATTATATTATTGAGTTATATAGCATTTTTGTAGATGCTGTTGAACAATTTAAAATAAGAACTTCTTGTGAAAACAATTTGAATGCACACTTCTTACCTTGTCGAAGCACTACATTAAAAGAAAACTCTTAAACAAAGCCTTATGAAAAATACTATTAACTACATCTGACCTCATGCACACTATATTACTCTACCCTTTTTATTTAATACAAGTTAAATCATTGTTCATACTGGTACGGTGGTAATATTATTCTTAACCAATGCCCGTTAAGTGATATGTTAGTGGTTGAGACAAGGTAAATAACTTGTTTTTGCTAAGTGGTATATTTAGAGATAGTAATCCTACTAATATTATAAATGTGAAAGTTTGTAAAGATGTTTGGATGTTTGTCCCTCCTTCACGGTCTAACCGTTGAACGGATTAAGCTGAAACTTGGTACACAGATAGGTTGCATCCAGAAATAGGACATAGGATACATTTTATCCCGATTATAGGTTCCCTTGGGATAAAAGCAATATTTTGTTTATCGACTTTTCCGCGGGCGGAGCCGCGGGCATCGTCTAGTCTCTTAATAAAAGCCTATTCACTCTCTAAGAAATTTAAAATTTTCATATGAAAAGCATTTAGTGGCTATGTTATAACAAATCTGCAAATAGAGTAGGAGAGGATTTTAAAATTATCAATTTATGTTGTATTATGTGATAGGCCAGTGGTTGGAAAAGTGTAGTTCAAGAGCCAGATGTGGTTCTTTAGCTCCTTAAGCATGGCTCTGGCACAAATATCCATGCAAGGCGCAATAATATTCTCATTAAAAAAAACTTACCTTACTCAAACTTTTCAAGGAGATTCAAGCACATTGTTTGCAATAATAAATATTTATGAAGTATAAAATTTTGTGAACTACTTATTTAGTGTTATAAAGGTTTACTAAATAAGCAGATTTGGCTTCCAATTTTTTTTTTATTGTTGTAATGTTCATATTTGGCTCTTTAACTTATTAGCAGTTTGACAACCACTGTTAAAGGCATAGTGATAATTTTAATCACATATTTCCCCATCATTATAACTGACAAGTTGACCTAGCGGACGATGGAATTTCCATTATAAAACAAAAAAAAAGTTAATTTCATGCCATCGGAACAATTTGTTCTGAAGACTTTGTTTGTTTGTTTGTTTGAACGCGCTAATCTCAGGAACTACTGGACCGATTTGAAAAATTCTTTTAATGTAAGATAGTCCATTTATCGAGGAAACTTATAGGCTATACAACATCATGCTAAAATGAATAGGAGAGGAGCAGGAAAAAAAATTGTTTCAGAAACGGGAAAAATTATTCATCTTTGAGGGCTTCTGTTTCGTGCGCTGCGTAAACGGTTCAAGCTATCATAAAAATATGTATGGAAGAATTATTCCGCTTTAAATGATCTAACAAAATGTCCGCGACAGTATATGTCTATCTTTTAAGAGTAACTCACTAGAAACATTTTTATGGTAATCAAATTTGGTCGAAATTAATGTTTGTATATGTGTATGTTTGTAATTCCTCCACGCTCTAACCGTTAAACAGATTAAGCTGAAACTTGGCACACAGATAGTTTGTATCCAGGAATAGGACATGAGATAGATTGTATCCTGATTATAGGTTCCCTTAGGATAAATGCAATATATTTTTTAACTACTCTTCCGCGTGCGAAGCCGTGGGCGTCGTCTAGTATTATATATACGTGTTCTTAAAACGATATCTTATTATCCATTGTGCGAACCCTGGTTGTAATACAATATTGCGGAACACGATGTTGATTCTCATTTCTATGAATGCTAGCTATCTCAATCAAAACAGCAGGTATCTAGAAATAGGTTGTCTAGATTCACTTGACCTAGATACTCGTATGAACAAGTTCCCAATTACTCGTGAAATCAACAGTATTTCATAGAAAATTAGTTGTTTTCATTGGAAATCTTACTTTCTTGGATTTTCTCAATTGTATGAGCTTGTTATTGAATAGAATATTATTCAATCAATTGCCAACCAATCATGGGTATACTTCGCTCTGATAGTTGAAGGAATCTATGGATACCCACCGAACCTAAGAAGAAATAAACAAGAAAAATGTACGAAATGGAAAATTATCATGTATTTTTTTAAGATGTTTAGTTGATTTTTTGTTTCCGAGAATCTTTTTTTGTTAACTCGATTATTTCAGTCTTTAAATATGGACTGACAAATTCTGCTAAAGAATTTATACCAATAAATATGAGGGTTTTCGAATTACGTAACATGTTAAGGGGGAGGGGTCGTTAAAGCGAAAGATAGTATCATAAGAGGCGGAGGGAATTCTAAATTTCGTGACCTCACATTTCATTATCTAATATATCTCAGAACTAAGTATGAAACTACGAAATTGAATCTAAGTAAATCCTTTGTAAAGTTTACACTCGCGCTAAAAGCGTCACGCCGCCTTTGATAAATAATTTATAGATGTTAAATCGCAATGTGTTACATCGTACTAAAAGAGGGAGGTTCACAAATATCTAGCTGTGTCAAGGATTGGGACGCAATCTTATGATATTAGTACAATATAATTTATGGATGGGCCCTAGATAAGTAAATCTTTCCCCGGCTAGCCTGATCACGTTTCAGTACATCTCCCGAGCTTATGTTGTTGTTTTAGCGCTGTCTGTAACGTTTATTCCGTAACTAATCCCGCCTCGGCGGATTATTGTTTTCTCATTAAGAGCTTTTTATAGATTCCGATGAATTGTCTATTATTTTCTCGATACAGATCGTGTTGCTGTTCCGATAACTTATTATCTCTGTATCGATTTTAAAAAGTGGGTTGATACTTGATATTCGCTGCGTTCGCGTCTTAAATCTTTAGTTATTTTTTACAGATACGTGCTTATGGCGTTCGTAACTGATATTGTCTTAGCTGCCAGTCTTCTGTATTGACAACATTTCTTTTTTTCTGCGACTAAATGTAATATTAAATTTTTTTGACCTTTAGTATCAAAGAAAAAATCAGAAACTTGTGTGGTGACGTGACACTGCTGAACTAGACAACTCTTTTGTATATTCTAGAATAAGAGCAAGGTATTCAAAACCTTGTTTATCCAGTGTCACTGATATCATAGACTGTCATTTCACGTGACATAACATCACAGAACAAAGGGGTATTTTTTCATTATTGACAAATCAAAGACATTCAAGTTTTGTTTCAAGTCAAATTTGTGAAGTGTCCAGTCACTTTAGCTTTTATCATCAAGGCATTGACGCTATTATGCTATAAATTCGTGTATAGATGAAAGCCTATTCCACACTTGGTTAGAGATTGATTCAGAACTCGCCAGTTAGATTCCTCTCTGGCAGAATTGCCATATATTTGTTTATGCATCGTCACGTAATCAGTGGTATTTACTATGCTAAATACTCGTCAATACATACATAATATTATAGACTTAAGCCTCTACCATTAATAGATACATATGCATACAATATAGGAACTATCTGACCCTAGTTATACTAAGTTTTATGTTGAAAATGGCTCCATCACATAAAGATTGACTGAAGTGACAGTTTCTACTACAATGCACATCTTTGAAACTGATTTTGTTTAAGTGTTTACAAAAAACGTGAGAATTGTGGTCCCAATATTGAATAAACGGAATGATATTTGACATTTTAGAGTTTCAGATGCGAATAACAGATAAATCGCGGGAAAAAGAACGATCTTGTTCGAACCGGGAAAATTAACACCGCGTCGCGGATTATGTTACTAGTTACGAAACAGATAATCTTTCTCAGCTTTCATATAACACTGTATTATAAGATCTGACGGTTTTTAAATTTTTCTCTGTTTCACGAATTCAATGTTAACTTTAACAAACCTGAATACAGTGCAAGGGTTACCTTGTCGGACAGCTCTTCCGGGAACTATTTACGTTACGTATTTACGTTTACTATAGTAGTTACGTTTGTCGATTTTACTACAGCAACTCATGGTAGACGTACAGGGGTTCGATTCTAAGTGAAGCAGAGAATAACTTAATTGGTAAATTTAAATATCTATCCCCGGTCTAGGTGTGTGTTTTGTCCATGAAACCCACAACAGTGAATCCTAATATGGGACTAAGTAATTAGTGGTGATGTTATTTATTATTATTTCTTCATTATCATAATCATGCTGGATGTTAGAAATTTCCGTTCTCCCCCTATAACTTTGCATCATCCGAACTCAGACGAAATGGTCACGTATTTGACACTATTTCTAGAATTAGTAACACCAACAATGCTAAATGTCATAACGTGCACAGTTCAAAGCCTTCTCTCACTTCCCTCCTACAGAGAGCAGTTATCTAATAAACGCCAATTAAACCCACACGGAGTCTTGTTAAGAGTTAATATACATTTTCACTCCACAATTATTTTCTATTCAATATCATGTTTTCTTTGCTCGTTTATACCATTGTAATCTGTATAGAATAAACGGTTTAAAACAAGGTACGATTCCACACAACGCGACAAACGACACTCAATAAAAAACAAATTAAATAACAATGTGCACAAATCAAGGATTGTCGTCGCAGGCGCAGAACATGAAAAAGTCATATATCACATAATAGGTATCGTATGATTTATCTTACAATCCACTAACTATAGGCAACATTGAACTACAATCTAACTTTGATTTATATTTTATCATTACCTTTACTTTTTCATTCGTTTTCTTCATATGATTAAGTTCTATTGTCGAGATTTTTGAAGAATTTTTACTTTTTTATTCAAACTTGGATCGCAGTTCAACACATTCACTATAGCTACGCTAGATGGTGAAAAAGAAACGCAGACGTCACGTACATGGTTATCGAAGCAATTAAAGAATTTTCTACGCTTATTATGTTAATTAAACGATTACTTTGTATATTACAAAAATATTACGAAGTCGCTTTTCAATTGAGTACAATATGACGCACGCTAGGAATTAAAACACAAATTCCGCTTCGCTTTAACACGGTGCTTATAAAAACATTATGTTGCTTTAAGATAAATATTATGAGAGCTTTGGCGAAAAGACAGTAACACAAACAGGTGGGGAAAAGATCATTGACGGAACTACACAACAGCACTAAGCCGAAACTAAGACATACGAGTACATTCTACTCTTGCCATAAGTACGCTTACCACAATGGATCTTACGTCCCTACGTAATTTAAAGGATACCTAGGTACTCATCTGACATCATTCCATCTTCACCTACTCGTAGTCTTCAAGAAGGAATTCATCCAAGTTAAGCAGATGATATATTTTGTTTATTTTTCTTCTCAATACATCATAGTTCGATCAAGTAAGTTCAACTTCATTTTTAATTGCATTTCTTTCTTCATTTACTATTATTTTAGTCACTGTTTGGTTTTCTTTAATAATATTTATTGAAAGGTCGTCAGTTGCGGGATCTGTATTTGTATTTTAGGGCGAGAGCCTGGGTGTGCGGTATAGTGAAACGAAAGAGGTCCCAACACGCCTCCCTGCGGTACCGACACCGAGGCATCTGCCTGTCGTCAGCTTGCCCTTTGCTCGCGCTGAGTCCAACACCAGTCTTTACGAGGATGCCCCAATCATCCTCCGATCTGGCTTTGTTATGGTCGAGTTACGAATGGTATGTTGAATATTAACCTTGCCGCCTCGTGTTACTAAGTTATCTAAGGGATGAACCCATACCAGAACTAGGTCTAAGAGTAAATATTGGTTATTGTTGCTCTAATATTTTTTTAAAAAACAAACACGATGGCTGCAAGGTACGTTTGAAGATCAGGTGTTGTAAATGTTTTTCCGAACTGAGCTTAGCATGTTCAGTAGACGTTTTCCCTTTGAGCGTTTCTCCTGCAATTCCTCTTTTGTCCCGCATGATATTCTACTAGAATTGTATTCTAGCGCACTCCTTTAAGAACATTCAATCCCCGAGTGAACGTAATCTATCCTGAAGGCTTCGGGATCCACGGAGTGCACAAAGCTTTTCTTGTTGCTTCTCCGAGATGTATTTTGAATGTAAATCATAATCATTTTATTTTTCAGATGAAATATTACATCTTTTTTTAGTTTACATAATAAAATCATTTAAGGATTATTGTCATAAATACAAAAGGTTTTATAAAGGTCTGTCTCAGTTTCATTAATTGATATCTAAATATTGAATTCGTCGTGCTATGGGTGTAACTTTTGAAGCTTATTTAAAATAAAAAATACCTCGATATATATTTTGAATACTGTGTTTTCTTTTGCCCTTTTTACCTTTGTTTGCTCAGCGAAATGAGCGTCATAATTTATTTTTTATTTTTCATTATAATCATTATTTGTTAGTTCCATCGATAGTCTTATTGTAATTTGTTATGTTAGATTGATGTGCTGCATTAACGTTCTTCTGGTCTTAAACTTCTTATCAATAAAGGCATGATTGTAATAAAGGTAGCTTTGTATGTGACGATGTTAGAGGTGTCATCTTTTCTTGCAGGTAATAGCTAATCGTAAAGCTGTGTACTTTTCGAAAAATTGGGTTAGACGTTCATTAATTACCGTTTCTCTCGTACATTGTGCTCCAAAGTTGCCAGTTATCATTGCGTTAAACTTGCCATTAATCTTTACCTTGTATGATTAGGCGACTTTCATGAACAAGAGGTTGAACATCAACGGGAAGCGACTAAACATGTCCATTTGGGACACTGCTGGCCAAGAGAAGTTCCACGCGCTGGGCCCTATCTACTACCGCAACTCCAACGGCGCCATCCTTGTCTACGATATCACCGACGAGGAATCCTTTGAGAAAGTAAGTGTTTCATCAATTTTTACATCACACGCTTGTATATTTCAATAATTATTCATAATAAAATGTTCCTTACAAAGATTTTTTCAATAGAGGAACACGTTAAATTTCTTATAAAATACCTCCTTAGCTTTATACAAACAAGGCTTCTCAGATTGCCAATTAGGGCAAGGTCTATAGGGAAGAAAATCTATTTTACCTAATTAGAGGAACGTCTGTCGTTCTTGCAGCTTGTTTAATTTTCACGTAAATACTCATAGTATATCTCGAATTATTGTTTATTGTAACAGTATACTTGTTTTAACATATGTATTTATTATTATATAAGTTGTAGATCATATTGGGTAAATTTGATTACACTTCGTTAATTTTCAGTGGAACGTTTATTGGCGTATATGTATTAACTAGACTGTTCGATTTAGTTTAAATAGTCGTTCTGCTATAGCCGAACTATGTACCTATTAATAATTATAATTAATGCTCTTATTTTATAACACGTTCATTCAAACATTTCCTTTAATTACCGAATACTATTAATAAAAAATATACTACAAATAATAACAAAAACAATAATAATATAAAATATTCTACTCCTTGGTATTGATCCAGCTACAATTCTGCTAAATAACGTCTCTTCTTCTTCTCATAATTACGAGTACGCCCTTTAGCATCCATACCAATAAAAATGTTCCACGTTTGAAACAAAGTGAACTGCAAAGGAAAGTAACTCGTTATAGATTCGTAGTCGACGGTCGGGACACAATTAAATGCAACACCGGCAAAGGTAACATCTCTCGAAATACAAGTGCACAAGTTTATTTGACGTCGTGTTTATTATATTCATTTTCTCGCCGTGTAATAGGACCCGCCTTCTGCAAACGACACGACGTATTGAAATGCAAGTGTTGACAAAGGAATTCCATATCACAGCACTCTGTGATTTGTTGACTGTATGCAATTTGTTTTAAATTGAAACGTCAAAATTGCGTATTGCCTCCGATATGTTTATAAGAAAAGTGAAGTTATACTTATAAGAATCTTGAAAGATTTTAAAACAATGTGTTGTCAGCTACGAGAAGAGAAAAATAAGAAATGTGCCTTTGTATAGATTATGTCTATAAAAATATCGCTGAATTCAATTACGTCTGGTCGCTACCCTGTTAACAAGCAAGCTGTATTGGGTATTATGGGCTTTAGTAGTAGATCTTGGAAAAAATTGTCTGTAAGAATAAAACGCTGAAATCATCGCTTCGATAAATACATCGTGAAAAAAGTTCTACGTTGTTTTAAGGGTATAAAATTCTTCAGTATAAATATTACCTAGTAAACGTCTTACACACTAGGTTATGCTTCTCGGTTATGTCTTGAAAGTTGTCCATTGAAAACTGCCTAGTTTTGTAGAACACACGTAGGATTTGTGATTGCGCATTTGTGATTCAAAGTCAATTGACGAACCCGTAGCCTAGTTGGCAGTGACCCTGTCTCCGAAGCGAGGGGTCCTAGGTTCGATTCCCGGCTGGGGCAGACATTTATGTGACAGATAAATGTTTGTTCTCGGCTCGTGGGTGTTAGTGATGTGTTATTTGTGTTGTGCATGCCACCCGCGACGCAGGGAATCTTACTGCGGGGCTATGAGTGTGTTAGCGTTTATTTATTATTTATTTATAATAGTATAGATTGGCCTTAATTGTCCAGGTACGCAACTGGGTGAAGGAGCTGAAGAGAATGCTGGGTTCTAACCTGGTGCTGGTGATCGCTGCGAACAAGATAGATCTGGAGAATCAGCGGGCTGTGAACTTGGAACAAGCTGAGAAGTAAGTGGTGTATACTCCTTATAGGATACTAACTTCCGTGATCCCCACACTTATGAATTAACAGCAACTAATATATTTATTATATAGCAGTGATAGCTTAGTGGTTTGAACATTGGTCTTCCGAACTGGAGTTCCTGGGTTTGATCCCCGGCACGTACCTCTAATTTTCTAAGTTATGTGCGTACTAGACGATCCCCGCGGCTCCGCCCGCGGAAAAGTCGATAAACAAAATATTGATTTTATCCCAAGGGAACCTATAATCGGGATAAAATGTATCCTATGTCCTATTCCTGGATGCAACCTATCTGTGTACCAAGTTTCAGCTTAATCCGTTCAGCGGTTAGACCGTGAAGGAGGGACAAACATCCAAACATCCAAATATCCAAACATCCAAACATCCAAACATCCAAACATCCAAACATCATTACAAACTTTCACATTTATAATATTAGTAGGATTACAAACTAATTATCACATGCCTCGGTGATGGAAAACATCGTGAGGAAACCTGCATGCTTGAGAGTTCTCCATAAAGTTCTTAAAGGTGTGTGAAGTCTGCCAATTCGCACTAGGACCAGCGTGGTGGACCGCAGTAAACAGTAAATTATATTATAAACATAATTTTCTATACAAGTATAATATTTCCTGCCGCGCCGTGCCTCGAGCGATTGACTATTCTAATTGGTATTACGTACTAATAGGATTCGCTTATTTCATAACATCCAATAATTATCTATTTGGCTGCCAGTTCAATATTTGAGGTAGATATTTGTTTTTATCAGTAACGTTGTTATAGCAATGCGCTATATTTATAGCTATAAAATTCACGCCGCTAATATCGTGGCTACTTTAACGGGGTTCCGTTACATGATTGTCTTAACTTAGCTGATGTACGGCTATTGCCATTTGTCGTTAACATCGGCATTACAATTTGTGACAAAGATCTCGTAGTTAAGTGTAGATGCCGCCAATACGTCCTAGAGCCAGAGAGAGCAAAAGATTAGTCAGTTAACTAATTAAAACAGATCTAAGTATAACCTGAGATAGACACAGCAGAACGGACAAATATACGACTGGTAGAAAGAAATAATAATAATTAATAAATAATTTATTCACTAAGTATTATTTAATAAAATTTTATTATTTAAAAAAGAAAGTCCAGGGATTTAGAATTCTTATCTCCGGGGACTATAAATGCTGCCATAGTAGCTTTAACTAAAACTAAACTCGATATTAAAACCATTACAGCTACGCAAAAGCAGTAGGCGCCCGACACTACCATACTTCGGCTAAACACAACATTGGTGTCGAGGAGTTGTTCGTCGACTTGGCTCGCGAGTTGGTTGACAGGATGGAGCAAGGACCCAGTGAGGAGGAGAACCGTGGAAGTGGCATCCTGGTCGTGGATGAGGAGGAAACTCCCCCACAAACCTCTTGCTGCGGCTTTGCTAGACATTGAAGCGATACGGCACGAGAACCACAGTATAAAGGTAAGACGTAGTTACACTGATCACACAGGCATACTCAGAAATTTTTGTGATAAACTTTGGTGTTTGTAATTTACGTTCAGTTCTTCGCTGTTAATAAATTTAAATGTGGTTACATTAACGGAGTAACTCTACGAATAGTACAAATCCACATAATTTATTATTAGGTATGTAGATTGACAACGCATTACGAATAACTTTCTACGTCTTTTGTTCTTCCATAAAATACTTAATTTTTATATTCCTATATAAATTTTATATTTCTACAATCATACCTATTCCACAAGTAACATTCTAGGAAGTTATACTTACAACCCTGAATGCATGTGTGTGTCTGTGAATAAAAATGGAATACCATTTTTAATAACCTTAAGGTAATAACCATAAGGTGTAACTACTACTTCCCTCTTTACTGTGTAGCATATCAATTATCAATGTTGTGAGAAATAAAGGATACACTGCAAACTCCCTTGAACACCGGAACTGATATACTAAATAACGATGCCATGGACCTTATACATATTATTGTGTTCGTTTTTATAAAGTATTTGGGTGTAGAACGCTTTCGTTGACTTTCGAAAAACAGAGACTTTAAAATTATAATTATTTCATAAGCTCAACCTAATCAATATGAAAAAATTTAGCGGGCAAATATAAAAAAAAACTAATTCAAATCAGTTAAAAATACTTTATTATACCGAATACCCATTTTATAATGGTCCTAGACGCAGATAATTTTCTCATTTATACCATACATCGATTTTCATGTTCACAATTTTAATGTCGACTGGAATATAATATTTTATCTTGCATTCTTTACAAATATAGCAGCATCGTTCCTTCATACAATATCGTTGTTGAGGTGTGAAACTTCGTTTGAGTTGTATAGAGAGTTATTTCTTCAGTTGAATGCTCTAACAACTTACGTACGCGACGTTTTTAAGATAAAATGAGGGACATTGCTTCTAGACATCTTATAGATGTTCATCTATGCTTCACGTTAGGCCCAAAAATATAGAAGGTACCTAGTTTTGCAGTGTCTCCTTTATAGAAGGTAAAATATTATGCTTATAAAACATACTTCTACATTATAAAACAACAATAAAAAATGATGTTATAATACATCTAGAAAAATATTTATTATGATTATACTCGTCTAGTTCAACAGTAGTTTAAAAAAAAAAGTAATTGAAATTAGTGTTTAAACTTTATTGAAAGCATTCCTTCTATTGTCATACATATTTAGTTAATGTTTATTCCTATCCCATTCATGCCAAAGAGGAATGAAAGAGACAGGAGGAAACCCATGTCAAGACATAATGTGTAGTACTTCATAATCTCAGACCAAAAAATATACAGACTCAGTCTTCAGAATTAAAAAGTGAAGTAATTTTTTTTACGATCTGACGTATGTCACCGAGCACGGTCCGCCGAGCAATGTACCGGATAACGTTCTCATTTGTTATTCTTTATTAACGTTATGTCTTTTCGACTACACTTTTTTTGTGCCGAAGGCGGAGTCTTTATATATTTTTGGTCTGAGTTTTTAATGTAGATTGATTGATGTTGAACATATATTATCATACATGATCAAACGAACTTTCAGGTGAAGTTCGTTCAGTATTATATGAGTCACTTTATTCGAATATATAGATGTGAGATTATGTATTTTACATACATATTATAATTCTAACATGTAGTCCTTTTTATTGTTCGGGCAATAATTCGCACGCGTTTGTAGAGTTTTAAAAATAATATATAATTTAAAGTCAATTAAACGTCAAATATATAACACTACGTTTCGGCATAATTCGCATTCGCGTGCGTTCCGAAGCTCGCACAACGAAAGAATGAAGAAAAATAGTAAGAGATAGTGTAAGGTATTTAATGTTTAATTGACTTTGAATTACAAATTCTTTTTAAAAATCTATAAACGCGCGCGAATTATTGCCCGAACAATGAAAGGACTACAATTAGAATTATGATATGTATGTAAAATACATATATTATTTTACATCTATATCTTCGAATAAAGTGACGAAATAATAATATTAGAATGTGTACCACTTTAGCTTTCATTCTTACGGTCTTATTCATAAAAAATATCAACCCTTATTTTAAATCTTCTAAACTAAATCATGTTTTATCTCCTTTTGGCATTTGTTAATTTAATGCGTATCAATAGACAGAACATAGTTAAAAAAGATTACAAGTGTTGATATTTTACTGAATAAGAACCTTAATAGTATATTACGTGTTAGATTTATTCATATTTAAAATGTATTGATGTTACATAGACCCGTGAATACATAGATAGAACGTATGGAACAAAAACTAAAATCAACTAAAATAATTCTGTTCTATTTATTCTGTGTTCTATGTAATGGACGTTATTTAATGTGTTATTGGTTTTCAAAATGTAAACAAAAAGTATCAAAGTTTGTTATTTTATAATTCGTTTAAAGTTTGAAATGTTATTTTCGTTTTATTTTATCTTAGTCTTATTAATTGATAATGAGATTTACTTTTTTCTTTTTTAACAGATACTATATTATTATAATCTATCTTAACTTCTCTTTATGCATTCGAAGTAGACGAGTAAAGATTGTATCTTATTATCTTCTGTTAACACAATCTGACTGTTATATATTATGATTTTAGCTACTCAAACATGACACACTTTATGTAGGCTTGATAGTCGGTGGAGAACTAAGATAATAACCGTGTTATTCGCCGTATATATTGTTTTATTATAAAGGCAGTGCACACACTTGACATCTGTTTTGTTTCTTTGTGTTTATGGCTAGTCTGATTATATTTTTTATACATTTAGTATGTCGTGTCTGAGAGGTTTATACATGTATTGGTAGGTTCAAAGGAAATATAGCACATCGAAAATCAAAACTGATAACTGTGAATACATAATAATAATATGACAAACATTATGATCAAAGTTACAAAACAAAAATCTTATAGGAAAAAACTGAAAGTGTAAGCGGAGTATTTTTAATGATATCTATAAATTTTTGATATGACACCAAGAGTCTTATTTAAACCGAATTTTGTAGTTGGTTACCACAAAATGATCTTGGATGTCGACTTAATAATTATGGACGCCAGGGATGGATTAATCGTATTTATATAAAAAACTTTTTTTAATAACCAAAAAATTACGTTGTATATAAAATTAAATATATATTTATGATTGAATACTTAAAGTCTTGTTAGTTTTCTAATTGTTTAATTATAATTATGGAGATTTTTCTATGCTACTAATTCAAGTTCTCGATCTCAAAGACAAGTCCAATATTGTGTATACAACTATTGCACCAGAACTTGTTTAGATTTTGACAAGTTATTTTCTACTGCAAATCTTCAAATGTAAAACTATTTTAACAAATTATTCTAAACTAGTTCATAATGCAGAGTTTTGCAACGATTTAAAGATCAAATATTTTATGAAAAAATATATAGATATAGGTGCTTTGAATGAATTAATATTTAGGAAAATGTTGTGAAATAAATAATATATTGTTATATTGGAAGCATTGGCTATTTTTTTATTAATTTATAATTAATTAAATGTTTTTGTTCTGTATCATAACTTCTTTAGCCTGGTAATAGTCTTTAGTGAGATAGCACTTTGTTTTATGAAAATATTTCAGTTCTCACGACTTTGACTCAAATAGGAACGTAAATTACTTCACTTCAATTGTTTTATTTGTAACTGTTTGTGTTCTTGTTTATTTGTAAATATGTAATAAAAGTTATACCTCTGTCTTTTTATGCATTTGGTGTTGAATTTACTGCATCTAACAAGACAAAATAAAAAGAATTAACGACTACTTTTAAAAACAAAAGAATAAATTGCATAAAAAATAGCAGGAAATGTTGAATAATGGTTAAATAAATTAATTTGTATTTAAAATGCTCATTTACTGTTTATCTTCGTAACTTAAGTACGTGTTTAAGAAACTGCAGGTAGCATCGAAACTGATAAAATCGGATTAATAGTAATTAGTATATTTTTGAAATTACTGGAGAGCATTACGTTTCCGAATTTATTTATTTAAAATATATTAAGATTGTTATTAATTTGTATCGACTCAATTTTTTTTCTCTACATTCGATGTTGTTCGTGCCCTCTAGATAGATTATATTTTAAATGCTGGCAGAAATGTGCCAAAACATAAAAACGCCTCTATAGTTAGTGAGTAAAATGTAGTTAAGATTGCTTTACGTGTATTCATTTTTTATTATACATGTTCTGCATTGAATCTAACCTTTGCAGTGAATAGAAATTTAATAAACTCTCTTTAATATAATGCACATAAAATGTTTCTTTCAATATTTGCATAATGACTACTTTTTGCTACCAGTGAAATTGATAATATTACTTAATACATTTATATTAATTTATAATGAAAAGCGAATGCTCCTAGAAGTGGCTTTACGCTTTTTTTTTAAATTATGAGCAAATTTTGTTAGTTGAATATGTGTTAAGATTGTAAGATTTATTTGTGTGCGGACCTCACAAATAAACCATAAACCAAGGTTTGGTAACTACAAATATTTAAGAAATTTTAAAGTTATTTACTAAATTAATTTTTTGAGGGTTACCATATAATAATCTAGCTCTTCCCTAAAACTAGTCTTGTGAACTTGCTCCAAAACTTTCCATTTTACGACGACTTTTTACACATTTAATTACATGTAATAGCAATCGACGTTAAGAAAATTAATTTTTAATGTTCGTTGAAAATTATGGATTGATTTTATAATTCTTAGATACTTTACTTAATTTGTAGATCAATTAATGTAACGCTTTAATAGACGTATTATTTTAAATGTACCTAATTATAAGTTTAATTGTATTCTGTATGAATTTGATGCATGTAAATGTAATAAAGAATTTCATTGGAATACGTTGTTTTTTTAATGCCCTTGTTCATGACAGTTCAAAACACAGCACATGCGCACAGCGTCACATATAGGCATACGTATAATAACTATGCTTTCAAATTTTTTTATATATAGGGCAAGCGTAGAGCAATGTGAAATAAGTTATACATACTTTTATTACTATCGATTTTTTGCTACTAGTTAAAGGTAGGGAAAAGATTTAAATAAAACAGCTAAATGTACCGACCTCAATCTAATATTTACTACACGTAATAGATTTGACAATCAATGTACTATTTAATATTAACATTAACAAGACATTTTCAACCTTACGGAATTACACATCAAGTTCACAGTAATCGTCAACTATGTTATTTACATGGTCGTAAAAAGAGTAATATTAAATGAAACATCATCATTCAAAATCATGTTCCACAGGTATACCTACCCAATAATCACGTTTAGAATAATTGTATAATCAATTCAGATTATATAATAAATTCTGACATCAATATTAACTTGATAATCACAAAAATTTACAGACAAATACAGAATACATTCAGAAAGTTTACTATATGACATTGTTAGGTAACCAAGACAATGTTTTAATAGTATTCATATCATAATCATAACACCAACTCTACCAAGACAATGTTTAATACAGGAACACTCGATAGAAGGATATTAAAAGTATTATAACTACTTCAAATGGAAAACATTAGAGTAACTAATTGCAATTAGTCTCCATTTGATATCCATAACATCTGTTCTGTCTAATTTTTACCAGCTAAAGGAAAGAATATTCTTTCTGCCTAAAACTAGTTTAAAAATGAATCTAATCGAGCGCAAATTGAAAACAGGTTGATTGTCTGAGTACAAAATATAGTATATTAATCAACGTAAAATGATCGTGCAATCTGTCTTTGCGCTAGCTTTTAAGCTGGCCATAGACTGCTTCAAGTAATCGCTGCCGGCAGCTTGAAGCAATGAGCATGCACAATTGAAAGAACAGATTGCTTCAAGTTGTCTATGGCACTCAAATCGCACGCAACTGCTTGAAAATCCCGACGTAGATTATTTGAAGTTCTTCTATGACCAAACTACAATAAATGTATATTGATTATAAGAGCACATTTCGACAGTGTTTAATCTATAACCCACTCATAATATTACTGCTGAAATATTAATTAATTCATGCTATTTTCTATCAAATGCTGAACTCATGCAAAATCAATATAAATATCATGCGTAATTAGATCCATTTCGCCTCGCGTCAATCACACAGAATAATTGTAGAAAGTAACGCGTAAAAAGACAATATTGGAAGTTTAATTCGCAAAGTTCCACATAATAATCAAAATATCATATCATCGCCAAGCTAATTGTTTTACACTAAAAAATTCGCTGTATCCAAGGCAAAGCTGTATAATTGATACAACTACTAAAGTATGACGGAAAACTAATTTTACTATCAACAATTTACTCCTCTATCGAGTCACACAGATATTTTCACAACATATATTTACAGAATTTTCTTAGAAATCTCTTAATGTTTCTTTCTGATTATTTATATTTATTTGTACGTCATCGGTGCGGTTATAATATAATACAATATTAAATATTACATGACAATAATTCATTTGTTATTTTGTTATTCTAATTGGATGGGTATTCATTATTATATATGGGGAAGATCGGCATCATTCTTACGCGAGACACATAGTTTTTTTCAATTGTTTCAATAAATGTTTTGTCATAATTAAGCAGTAAGCATAAAACATAATCAACTACAAGTATTTTCATTTATATCTAACAATCGTATATATTATATAATCAGCTGATTTTCTTATGGAATAATTGTAATAAAAAATAATTAACACGGCCGAAAAATCCCGACTTCCCCATATATTACGATAAGACGTATATTATGAAAAAATTAATTTGATTCGATCACGAGCGCATGAATTAGATATAATCATAATATACAGATGTGAGAGAGTTACAAACCGACTATTTGACTACATGGAAAATACTATACACATATAGTTTTGTACATTTGGCCTCAAAAATGTTGAATGTAAATTATCAATAAATTTTATGTACTATCTGTAAATCGTAGAGTAATTAAGATTTTCGATTTTCCTAAAACAGTGAATTTTAAATGACCCAATAAAGTGAAAATTGTAATAAAAATAAGGTTTTTCCATTTCCACGCCAAATTAAGTACGGTTAAATATCAAAGTACATAGGATTATCAAATCATTACACCCTACACCTATCTACATACATACCTAGATAATCATTCATACCCCATATTGTAGGCGTTGCAAATAAATTGTATAAAATGCAACTTAGAAGAACATTCCAATCTTCGAGAACAGTGGTTCTAAACCCGAACAACAAAAGTGGATCGCGACGCAATATATATTTTTTTACCAAAATAGTACATGTTTAAATATTCCCTGGTCCATGACAAGTAATAATATTTTATACGACACGTACTTCACGTTTTTCTTCACAGCAAGAACGAGACAGCAAATATTTATCAGACAAAAAGACGTACTCAATAAACCATAAAACACTTTTCAGTTTACTAACATACTTATAGTTAGAAATATTATTGATGATAGACAGAATTTCATTCAAATGTTCCCTCATCTCTAAAAGGTTACGAACCACTGCTCTAGAACATTCGAAGGAAACAAAAACATTTATTAATGTACCTACACTATAGTACATTAACCAAACGAAGAGCTTATTCGTAAGTTTTAATAGTAAGCAACTTTCAGCGCTGGATCCTTCGATACTCTACTTTGGCAGTGACTTTAATGAGGTAAAGTAAATTGAGGGTAGTTTAAAATTATCGGAAAGTGAAAGTGTAAAGTGTTTCAAAACCTTACATTAGCCTTGAGATGGACGTGTTTGGAAAGTTTAGATTAGATAGACAGAACAAACGAAAATGCTAAATAAGTTTTTGTATGATGTCGTAACTAAAACTAAATAGTTTTGTTGATAAATAGATGCGCAGGCGCATGAATTTGGGATATTTTATCAATTTAGTAATTGGAAAAGTGTTCTAAAAGAACATAATAATCTGGATACATTTCTCATATAATAAAGAAATCATATTCTAACAACCGACAATCAAGGTCGAAAAATAATTATGTATCCGATGACATCGAACAAAAATAAATGCAATAAAATAAAGTAAATAATAACAAACATCAAACAAAAACTCAAAAAATACATAAAATTATTAAAATCAATTAAACTTTGACCGACATTAGGTTTCACTTCAACCAATAAGCTAACCTCAAGTTAAAAAGTGGTAATTGAATTAATTAAAAGTGCCCAACAAATAGCCGAAGATGTAAAAACAACTGAAAAAAAATACATTGTTTGCAAAGCGTTACTAAATATTATTACGTGCATTTAAATTTGCCGGATGTTTTGACTGCCTTTGACAACATTATATAGCATTTATTTATTCTCGAATTCACCCTTAAAGTTCTCTATCCTATTCGCAAACCTTAAGTTAATTGCCTAGAAACTGAGACCAAATTATAGTTTTAATATTGCCTACTAATTTCACCCAGAAAGGCATAAATGGAATAATTTGAAAGAATAGGTAATTCAAAAGCTAACCAACAAGTATAAACAGGTTGATATATTTACACTACGTTGAACTATAAGGTAATCAAGGAATTAAATTTGTTTTTCACTTTGGTAAAATGGGGGTACAAAGTAATACCTCCAAATTATGAGCACTAAGGTTGGACCAAATAAAATTAAAATATCGTAATAAAAATGTTACCTAATGTAATTACTCACTGTGAACATGTCACTATGAGATTTCTCTGACACAATGTCCTGATGAAAATTAAATATGTGAAGAAAATGGTACATTTTTGCAAATGTTTAGTACCACTGACTATTATACTGGCCACCTTTTATTAATTAAAATCCAGAGACGCCATTTCAAAAAATGCCCAACAAGTAATCTACTTTAAGACCCTCCTACATACTTCCTACAATTTTACATTTTTTCATCTACACTAAGTTATAACAGTAAATTTATGTACAATTCTAGTTATTTGTGCTCAAATTGATGGCAAATTTAAATTGAAGCAATTAATATGTTATGTGCTAAAACAACCATTCTGTTTGTTTGTTTTGATCACTTTCATTACTAAGGGTGTAAAACTATTTAAATATATTATATTGCTGCCAGGAAAATAATTTTAAAGCAATAGATAGACAAACTGAAAATTGGGTATATTATGTCCTACTATGGTACGGGTACCCACGATTTACATGAATGAAAACATAGTGAGTACTTTTCATCATAGCAAAATATGCATACTAACTTAGATGATTCTTATATTAACAATTTATCTCAATTTCCGAAAATTTACTATAGGAACAGAATTTGTCTTTTCACTTTAGCGTCTTTGAGCCTTTCGGCAACTTTTTTTAGTAAAACCATCTGTGGATCAGTCAAGTCGACAAGTTTCAACGATCGGTTAGCGTCGTCTAGCTTTGTAGGTATGGAGAGTGTATTGGTTGCAGTTTTGGTTATGGTTGCGGGTATGGTTATTGTAGTGGAGGGACCAGGTTGGTCCTGGGGGGGTGTTGGTCACTTCTCAGTGTCTATTTCCTTTACTTTCTTCTTAGAAGCCTTATTTTTGGACGACTCTTTGGTATGATCTTCGGTCACGGTGGCATGTTTTCTTTCAGTATTGGGGTCTAGAGGGGGTAAGTCTAGAAGATACGGCATCATACTACGAGATTTCTCCTCTTCTGACAGCCATTCCATCTGTAAATATAATAAAAAACATTGTAATATCATGTTTACCTATGGGTGCAAAATTTTAGTTGTACTTGCAAAATAGTTTTAATTTTTTTCTTTATGTTACTTATAGTTCCACACTAGGATTCTATAAACATATATAGACAATACACACATATCCACACTAAAGACAGAATGTGACAAGCCTATTTAAATCCAATCACATTCATTCTTCATTCATTCACCATCAACCTTCCATAGACAACGAGTATAGTTGTCGATCAATGCTTAAACATATCGACGAAAGAACCCAACAGTGTCTTTTTGTATTTTTTATTTTGTCAAATTCAAATCATTTATTTCGTCTAAGTAATAGCTCACTTAACGAATGTCAAAAGTTTATAATATAAATAGCAATATAAAATGTCAGTGTCAATGTCAAAGTGTAGTGTGATATTTAAGTGTCATTAACATGACTATTATTATGACTATGCTATTATTAACATATAGAGTCATAATCATTACCTTCTGCCGATGATCATGGACAGCATCATCACATATATCGATGCACATCTGATATGTGAGGCGCCCGTCGTGGGAGGCGTACGCGGCGGCTTGCCAGGCCACGCCCAGTTTAGACAACGCACGTCCGCTCATACCGGCAGTACGCTGAGCTAGCTCTGTGCATAGAGCGCCGTAGTCGAACTGATCTACGTTCAGACGCCTACAAGAAATTGGTAGAAAAATAAATAAGCAGACTGCTTTTTTGGGCTCAAAATTGGAGGGTATAATGAAAAAATTATAGCCAGGGAAGCCAGTTAAAAGAGGTTTGGGTTGTAGTGTGTCAAAGTAAACAAATCAAATCACTAACATAGGTGGAGAAGATGTGAAAGAAAAAATAGTACAATTCAAAACTACATCCTGCCTTTAACTTAGGCGTAAAGTATTAAAGTAAAATAGGTAAATTATTAAACTAAACGTTAGAATTATATAACAATAACATTATAGTCATGAACATACATACAAGCATATATGCGCTCAAAACATGTTACTCTTCTTACGCAGTCGAATAAAAGGAATAAGCTATAGAACTTGTCAAAAAAAATACATACATACAATACAATACTAACCTCTTGCCCTCCGAAGCCGGCTGTAGTACAAACTTGTCGAAATACAATCGAATAAGCCGTTCTCTTTCCTCGAAGCCAGGCAGACCAAACTCGATCATTTTATCCAATCGATCGTTTATCGCCGAATCGAATTGTTGTGGCGTATTCGATGCTAGTACTAACATTATACGAGTACTTTGGTCTGACGTGCGATACAGAAATGCGTTAAGAGCAGCTCTCAAGTCCTCGCTAATTTGCACTGACGAACGTTTGCGTAAAAATGCGTCTGCCTCGTCGATGAAAAGTAGCACCCCTGTTGGTAGAACGGATTTTATATAACACTATGTTTCTGTAAAGCTGTGGTCAGACAGCGAATCGAAAGCGTAACGATGCGGTTTTATTCCGTAATGTATAGAATCTCTTGAGTACAAAGAAAAGCCCTAGTCACAAAGGGAGCGTTCAAGTATTACGTAATGCAATATTTAAAGATTTTTGACCCCCCCTGGTCTCTTGTAACGCGCCATAACGTTTTTCTGTGCCCTCTCCCCCCCTCTCTTATCATTACGTTACACATAAATGACATTATTTTTCTAATAAAGTTTTCATTTTCCTGACTCAGGGGAATTGAATTCCTTAATGTTTTTAGTAATAAAAAACAATATTACGTACCGCATCGTTCCGACTCCCCTCCCCCAATTTAACACATCTTAAAATTTCATGAAACCGTCCCCTTAACCCCAAATTTCGTTACGTAATACTAAAGAAAATCAAAAGCAAACGTCTTTCTGTGACTAGATTCAAGCGATCCTATATAATACAGAATCAAAATGATTCAACACACTTTTAATTCACTGTCTATGTGACATGGACTTAATAGTAATAGCTTTAAGTGACATAATGCAAAAATATAAAGCTTATTAAATATACTCACCCTTCCTGCTAGTATTGGCCCAGTCAAAGACCTTATGTATAGCAGCCACTGCATCCTTCCCCATAGGAGCTACATCACCACCGGTTAGTATAGCGTACTCCATACCAGAATGCATTGCCAGTTTCTACAAACAGAGAATGAAAATTGAAACCCTTAAATCTATAAAACATTGAACCAAAATCATTTCAAAGTGTTCATATTTTGTAATGTATAGGACTGGTCTCTAGATATATAGAGAAACGGTTCTATTTCGCTTTTATAAATGACTAGATTTCAGTGATCGTATACATTCTAAGATATAAATGCGATGCCACAATTAGATATTACAAAAATGAAATGTTTTTTTCTTCTTTTAATCTTTTTGGGAAAATGTGTTTAAAGTGTAAATTTTGCTTGAGTCAAGTATCAAGTCAGTCAGTTCAGTCATCTATTAGGTGAACGACGAATGAAATAAATCGACTTTGAATTTAACCGGTTCAACTACAAACTAACAACATACCTTTGAGAACAACGTTTTGCCTGTTCCTGGTGGTCCATACATGAGTAGATTTCTATAAAATCCTTTATTGATCCTCGTATTTTTTGTAGCAATTGCGATGTCACGAAGACGGTTTTCTAAAGCCGGCGCTAGTACGACGCCCGATAGAGCGTCCGAGGGCTTTTTAAAGTTGGAAATAGCCCGAGACACTGTCAGTATTGGATGTTTCACTGCCTCTAGTAGCGAGAAACGCGACGTTTCGTTCACCAGTGTTGGTTTACCTGAAGATTTATACGTATAGTTGTATAGAATGTAGAATTTATTATACAGGTATAACTGTGATATGTACTCATGTATACTACTACTCTATACAATAGTAGTACTACAGTACTATACATATGCGATAGTGCTAAATAAAATTATAATTAAAAAATATTTATCAGCTTCAAAAAACGTAACTGAAAGGTACGAAATAACGGACTAAGGACATACAATTTTGTGGTTGTACTACGAGAACTATATTGCCAGATTGGCACCTATGTCTCTCTATCATCTAAATACACACAAAACGACTGTAAGAAAGAGAGGTGTATACTAGCAAATGACATGTCAGGTTCAATCTTTACCAGAAAAATATTTAATAGTTACCTATCCTGGCTTCAATGAACCGCGCGGTAACTGAAGTGGCACCCTTAGCGGCATACACCCCGAGCGCCAGTAGAGACAACCCTCCGGCTGCTGCCAGGGTCTTATCCCAGTCGGTCACCAACGCGTTGAGACCAGACCCCACCACGCTGCCCGCCGTCCTGGCAACCACGTTATACCACACCATCAGTTACTTTATAAATCTATATATAGCTAAGCACCGGGCTTTTGTTGTTCTACTACATGTTATTTTGTCTCATACTTAGTTTTTCACATCCAGTACTCTTTAACTTGAATTTTCATGTTTATTTAATAAATGGTCTTCATATCAGACAACTTTAGCTATGACAGCGTTTTGATAACTTTAATATACTGGTCTCTTGAAACAACAACATTGGTCAACTGTAGTTTTAATTTAAACCAATCCTTCTAAAATACCTGACTATTTTGTACTGAAATCGGTTCAGTCATTTAGAAGTTCAGTGACAGCAAGTGCTTGTAAGTAATATTGTTATACTCACTTGATACTCTCCAATATAGTGGTTCTATTCTCAGCCGCTTTGAGACGTATCTGTTCCAAAGTAATGTCCCTGTTCTCTCGGTCGGCCTTTGCCCTCGCCCGCGCCTCCGCCTCGATAGCCTTCAGTTTATTCTTCTCGCGCAATTCCATCTCATGCTCTATGGTCGCACGACGCAACGCTTCCTGCTTGGCCACACTCTCTTCTTGTCTATGGAAATAACAAGGGCATTGATTAAACAACACCAATAAAATAGAGATTTCTAGCAACTAAAAATTGAGACGGTATTCCAACAACTTGTAGTATAAGTCGCTCTTTAATGCGCCTTAGAAATTTATATATAAACCCCGTTTTTTTCGTCGTGTCGTAAAAGGTAAACAATCTTGGCACACCTTTTATTTATTTTATTAATTTAAAAAGATATTTAGAAGTATACAGAAATTTATTTTAACATTAAATTATTGTTTATTCTTTAGTTTTTTTTAATTTGTGTCTGTCTTATTTTTAAATCGATAATTCCAAAAAAAGATAGTGTAAGATTGTTTACCTTTTATTTCACGACGAAAAAAATGAGGTATACATTCATTCATTCATTCATTTTGTGATATTTAGATTATTTAAAATTTTTGACATTCGTTAAGTGAGCTATTAGTTCCTAAGACGAAATAAGTGATTTGAATTTGAATTACAATAATAAATTAATAAATATACTTGCTTCCGCAATATCTCTTCCTGCGACTTCTGTTGTTGAACCAGCTGTTCCTCATACCGTTTCTTTGCCAACTGGTCTTGGTATTGTGCCCGCATCTGATGCTGTTTTGTCTCTTCCTATGAAACAAAGAAAGGCAGTTACAATAAAGCTTCTAATTTTGAGCATGTAAACATTTTTCCACTCACTAGACACCCCCAGTCTGATCGCCATCCTATCATAATTCTTATGTCAAATAGACCAAAGATTTACCAGATTTATTTCATATCTCTGGCTAGCTTATGTCAGCATCAACAAAAACTTGTCAATTGACTTCCTGAATAGATAACAAAGTTATTTCTAAAACCATGTACTTACTTATAATCAGAAATTATTATCACTTGTTTATAGGGCAACATCTTCCTTTGTTATATATCTTACTTTCAATTCTATCTATCTTATTGTGTCTTCTACGTAGCTCTTAATTCTTAATTGTGAGTATAATAAACTGCTTAGACCAGTCCAAGATTCTATTTCTTAACTTAGTGGTGTGGTAACAAAATCTACCACAAGTGAGGAGTTCATTCCACCTACACATTACTATCATATTGACAGAGTTCTGGTAATCTCTAGTTGGCTCCAGTCTATGGTAATCAGAAGTTTGGTTTACAATAATAAAGGACCTAAGGATGATACGAACCTGTAAGGTCTTCCGTCTTTCTTCATGGTCAATTCTCCTTTGCTCCGACTTGGATTGCTCAATGGCTGCCTCATACTCCTTGATCTTGGCCAACTGCTCTTGCTGTCGAGTGGCCTCTTGCAACTTGCTGAGCTCCAACGCATCCTTTGCATGTTCTGATAGGATTGATAAAAATATTTTGTTATAAAATGGTATTTTGTTGATTCAATTTGATTGTTAATTCTGATGCAATCTGTCTGTAATTTGTACAATTTAATAATAGTTTTATTAAAGGAGCTAAAAGCCAGCTCTGTTGGAGTACCAAAGTAAGGCTAGACAAACAGCAAAGGAAAGTAACTAAGTTGCTGGACAAACCTTATAAAAGTTGCAACCAATACCGTAGTGAGAAACACTTAACAGACATGATGAAGGATCTTACAATGAGGAAAGCAATTGCCTCTCAAGAAAAGAGAGACCAAAGAGTCCTTTGATAAAAATACAAAACCAACAAGACCAGGGGAATTATTATTGTTATTTGCATTACCTACTTACAATTGACTGAAATAATATTAAAGCAATTTAATCTAAGCAAAGTTATGCTGAAAACCAGATTATTTTCTTATCAGACCGACTATAAAAATATTAATTGGATACAGAGCACTCATGCCATGAGTAATCACAAGAGAAGTTAGGTTATGTGGTCGCATTATGCAATACTACACAATGTGACGAGAAGATACTTACTTGACCTCTCCAGGTCCTTCGCCGCTTGTGCAGCGCGCTCAAGGGCACTGGAGTCGAACCTGTACGCCTCCATAGCTTTCTTCTCAGATTTGGTAAGGTTCACCGGTGGAGCACCCGCGGCGCCGCCTTCGCCGGGAGCCCCTAAAGGCTCTTCAGGCGGCGGCTGCTGCGGTCGCGAATACCCGAATAACCACGACATTTCTAAATATTAACACCTTAATTCATCGATTCTGAGACTAATAAATCATACGTTTCTATCGACCTAATTCTCTCTCATTGAAATTGCCAATGCCGATCAGACAAGAAGTCAAAGAGCATAGAAGTGACAAGATAAGATTATAAATTCAATGACCAATGTTGCCACCTTGTTAAAATTGAAGGCGCCTAGCTCCAACGCCAGTAATAACGACAGAATATAAAAAATATCCATTTTCAAAATTCGAACATTTTTTTGGCGCGCTTTTTTGTGCCAAAAAATTATAAATTGAAAGGTACTTACCGGACCGTAATAGTTTGGCGTGAAAGGTATTTGGCCCAACTGTGTGATATCATGATTTTTTACCCACGACGAAGTGGAGATCATAGATTAGAGGTGGAGATGGTATATTATGCGTTTAGGGTAAGGTGTTTGATGTTTGTTTGTGACAACGAATGCTCAACCCACAGAGCAAGGAATGTATCTGTATGTATACTTACTTCTTTCTTACTACTTAGTTTGTGCTTCCGTGGCTCAACCTTATCTCCAAAACTACCCGGCCGATTGTGGAAATCATTTTGGCGGGCTAGGGGGCACTGTAATAGTGTTTTAAAATATACTTTCCGTTTATCTCTAACCAAAAGCGATTAGGCCGATATTTTTGTAAACAGAGTTGTTGACAAATCAGCAAATCTGGACAAAAAAGGTAACCTCTTCTCACGAGGGCGTGCCTCAATAGCATATTGAAATATAATATATCTTCCTATTTTTTATTTTTTTTTAACGGATTTATTTAGCTCATTTTAAACAGATTGAGCGATTTAGTTAGCTTTTTGCAAGCGAAATAATTTACCTAATTCATAATCAAGTAGGAAACGCAGTTAAAATAAAAACACTATAAATTGTAAACGTTTATAATTATTTTTAAAAGATTTACAGTTTAATAAGTTAAAATAATATCTTCTTCAAATAATATTAATATTGTAAATATTTGTGATTTTATAAATACGAGTAAAAGTCACAGTAAAACAATGTTCAAGTATAAAAAGTGTTTTTAAAAAGAATTTCCAGATCTTAGTTAGGCAGCATTAAAGCGATATAAAAACAAAATATTATGCTTATTAACTTACTTACTAAAATAATATATATAATAAGTATATAATGCGACTGAGATTGAGGATTCAAGGCCGTATAGGCGGATACAAGAAGTGGACGAATTAACTTATTTATTTTAAAACAATGATATTTTATGCTATAGATATGTTATGTCATTAGTAAACAACCGAAAAGCTGCCGCGATGCGTCTTATGATAATTATTTACCATCTTATTCATACACAAAATTAAAAAAAACTGTCCGATAAGGTTGTTTTCATCTTCACGCCGAGCGCGGTTCTAATATAGTTGTTTCTTTTTGCATAATATCATTGTTTGAGAACACTAAATAAATAATATAATATTTTGATCAAATATAAATTAAATATAAGCTGCACATGTACTGCTGCACATTGTAACAACCAAAACCAATCAGAATTCCCAACACTGGTAACACAATTGTGATGTAACAAATTAAGTTCACACTGAGAATTAGTTATTATACTTAATACTATTTACTTGTTAAACATCCAGAAGCATATAAATTACGCTAACATTAAATCTATACACAAATAGATTTCATAGTAAAATTCAATTCATCAAATGGGTTGTTAACAATGATGAGTGAATAGTCTGAATTAGAACAATTATAACAGCAATCTAATGAATTTGATGAGTCAAGTCGAAACATAGTAGCAACCATGGTGTCATTACCTAACCACAAAATGGTGCCATTTATATTGTGCGGGTACTATTTCAAATTCAAAGTCATCTTTACAAGTATAAAATCACATAATAATATGGTTAATTGTAATTTACAGATAGTTCAAATCCACAAAATAAATTTAAGTCTGTTGAACATCTCATGAGGAATGATATTCAACAAAACAACTATATCTATTGGCAGTTTCAAAAAATAATCCAGCATTTTTATCAGATATGTAAACTTGTCTACATGTAGTCTTAAATAGTAAAACTGAACTTTATTCTTATAGAAATAAAAGTTGTTGTAAACACAACTTTAAAATACGAAATCGAAAATTGGCCTCCGTTCAGTCTATGGCGTAGTTACCACGAAGTTTTACTAATTAGAGTGCTAGAACTGTGATGTCAGATCATTGTGATGTCGAGTAGGTCTCATACCTTAGTGCCACCGGTCAATTCTGCTGGGTCCAGTGCACACTATTTCATAATTTTATTCAAAACGCATAAATCCCCTGTTACCGAGGGTCTACTCTGAACTACACACACAATAATTTCAAAAATGCTATAACTGACATTAACATACATTGTGATTATCGTTTATACTTATTACTATGGGAGATGTCACAAAAGCTTTTTATTCTTTGCGGGGCATCTACTGAGGGTTACAATATAGTATTGATTAGGTAGAGCAGATGCGAAGACTCATTAGACCCAGGCGAATGTTGTTGACCGGAGGGTGTATGTCGAATGTCGGTTTTCTCATCGCCTGTACCTTCCGAGATATGCCGAGCAGTTGGGGCACCGGTGATGGACGTCCATGCAGCTATCAATACAGCATGGTATCAGGCAGCACCCGCAGAAACATCTACAACAATAATTTGATTAATGTCACAGAAAAAATTTATCAATGTTTTGATAGTATTTATGATTTAAACAAGTTTTGATAAGATATATAACTTACCCCATTACAAATATGATAGCGCCGGATACCATGGCAATAAGACCTGGCTTGGTCTTAGTAGCTGTGTCAATCTCTGCATGGCAGCTCGGGCATATCATGTGAGTGGGCTGCGGCCCCACCGGCACGACGGTGGTTACTATTTGTGGCCCAGACGCTGCACACAAAACAATAACTATTTGTCAGTTGAAAATAAAGCAATAATTGTGTGACAACTTTCGTTAAAGAGATTGCTGAAGTTAAGTAACTATGGGTGTGGTCAGGGAATGTATGGATGACTGTTTAGTGGCAAAATTTGCTGAACTCATTCGTGATTTGGAGGGTTTGTTAAGTAGTCAGCCCCAGTTATTATTATTTAGTTACAGTTATCAAGGCATGTTCGAAGGTTTTTAAAAATCCCAAGATTCTTAAAATAACTAGCATTGATACAAAGAACAATTTCTTGATAATATGGACACCTAAACAATAGAAATACTCCTAAGATAAATACTTTAGGAGGAATAGATTCTGGCTAGTCCACTGGAATAGGCCATTGTAAATGGCAATTCAATCAATTAAGTTGGTGTGACATATTTGATGGAAGAGTTGTAGAATGACCTTTTTCATGTAGTGAACAAAAATGATGTGCTAGAAATCATAATCATAAAGGGCTATTATGAAAAGAATATCATTAAGTTAAATAGTACTAGATAAACAGTAATGCCAATATTACTGCCAAATAAGACTTGCAACTGTGTAACATACACACTTGTTTATTTTGTTGTTTTGTTATGAAGACACTAAGACTTTTTTTGTTTACATATTGCCATTACTAGCTAAGTGTAGTGTGTATAGTTAGATAGTGATAGAAGTAGGTGAATTATTGACTTTTTTCTCCTTATAAATGACAACTCTCTCTAAAAATGCAAAATGCAAGATCTCTTCCATGTTGTGTTGAAGAGTTTACACTGTAGTTCATGGCTGTACATTAGGGAGTATGCTAGTGGGTGTAGATCAAGGATTATATATCATTAAGAGTATTGTAGTATATCATATGAATAAATAAATAATATTGTTTAATTATATTGCATTGCATTGTTAATCTTTAAGGTCCACTATACTAAAAGAGAAAATGTTGAATTGTCCTGCCTTTAGTATATTAACATTAAAAGTGAATTTAGTGAACCTGTTTTGTATGCCAAGGTCAGTAAAAATGTTACAGGACTTACAAAGAATATTTTAAAATTTTAAATTTATATGAGTGACCTCTTTAGTGTGGCAATAAAATTAAACTGTTACAAGGACAGATGACATCACTGCCAAAATACTTCAGTATAATGTGTACCTAGCGCTGGGGATGTGCCTAATGTATGACAGTGAGTGAGATACTTACAGGGAGGGTACTGTGGTGTGTAGGGGCTCGAAGGGCCGACGCCGCCCACTGCCTGCGAGTAACTTGGGGGCGCCGCTGGTGGCGGCTGGATCGTGTCCCGACCATTCGTTAGCCTGTACGGCGGCGGATTCATACCTTTGTCCATTTCTATACAATAAATAAAAAACAGTAAACAACCGACGCTACGAGCGCCTACATTGAATATGTCATAACCATAAATGATGCAATATAATCTTGACTCTATTTTTAGGTATGATTCGTCCAAACTATGTAACGCAGCACAGATGTTAGCGTTTCACCGCAAACCACAAGTGACTAAAGCTTAGCAGAATAATAAGAATATCGACCACTTATCGATTTGTGCTAGCCCTAATTATTGAATTTTTGACTCTTTAATTTCGTGACAGACAATAAATCTTTAATTCAATATCATTCCACAAACAAACCTGTGTGAATTGGATTCCTTTACGTAAATCAAATCGCACAATTTTGTGCAAATCCCAATGACACAAGTAACCACACCACAATCACCCACCACTTTTTTTATTACTAAACCAACCACAGAGCACAGAGTCGGAGCTCAAAGACAAAAGATTAAAGTGAGACAATAATGTTCGCAAACTACTTGAATCTACGATATAACAAAATTATTTTAGACCAAGCCGCGAAAATAGTTTTTCTATTTTGTGGAAATACGCTTATTAGTAAACTTATAGAATTGATGTCATAATATTAAATATTTTTCGTATTGCATTTTTCCAATTTTGTTATTTAATTTGCACCCAATTTTATACAAGATTTTTATAACACATACTTTACTGAGGCAGTTAAGTAATAATTGTTTTTTCTGCTTCTGAAAATCCAAGGGTAAAAAGACATAATACATAGATTATGCTCTATGATTACAAACCAAACTTTCTATTTTTTTGTCTATTCTGTACCGTAACTGTCGCAGTGTTTAAACTTACGCATTTTATAATCTGTGTGTATAGTACACAATTCTGCCAGCTGGGCGGTTCCGATATTATTTATTTTTGTACTTTCAATTTAAAACACTGTAATATCTAAAAGAAAATCAAGAGCTGCGAAAATTGAGTTTCTATCGTCGTGTATTAATACTGCATAATGTGAGTAATTTATTTTTATAACGCTTACATGTTTATAATGTGTCAATTATGATCAATACCTTGCAGTCTTTGTAGATTTACAAAAGTAACAGTACTATGTCTACTGAGCGAGAACTATTTGTAATTCGATGAAATGAGTAAGCTTAACTTGGTTGGTGGGTTATAGAAATTGGGATAAAGAACTGCCTATTTATTACGAAGCGTAATATTTACTTCTGAAGTTTCGTAAATATACTGGCCTAATTGCTAACTTTTCTAACTTGTACAAAACTATTAATTTGACAGCTCTCTCCAACTTTATTTTTTGCGCTGTAATTTGTAGTCGCCACCTGCTATATTTAGTAAGTGTAATTGAAGTTTTTAAACTGCATACATATTTCATGTACTTCTTAAAGTAATTTTTACACTTCTAAAAGTAATTATTAATAACTATTGAAACTGCTTACTCATCTAACTGTACTAAAAACTTACATAGTTTTTGCAAAGTAAATTGCCTATAATGGTATTGAATCTATTCTGTATTGTGCTGGTTTTAAAACTCCATTAATAGTTACAGTTACAACTTTTTGGTCATTCTAACTAGGTAGGTATACTGAAAAGGTAGGTATACTTAAAATTCCGAATTTATAATTATATAGTTAAACTTTAAACCTATATCTTTCACTCATTTCATACTTTCTTGAAATTCCCATTTTTTATAATGCTGCCAGTTAATTACAGGCTAGATATTGAAGCACTGAAATAATCAAAAAAACATACACTTATGCAGTTCTTACTTATTTTGGCAAAATTCAAAATAATTTATTCATGTAGATATCAATGATACACTTATGCACATCAAACAATTGTTTTTATCTATCCCCGTTTCGTAAAGGTGCTTTAATATGGAGGAGAAGAAAGGGGTAAGTAAATCCCCCTCACATCATTTTAAAAAAATAATATGATACTATTATTGTCATTACAAAATTGTTCTTATAACCTGAGCTGAACTGGTAGCAGGGCTGTTCATTTCCAGGCGTCTTAGTATTGTTTAAATTAATAATTTCCTTTTTACTGCTATTGAAAGTGGTTGTGATGCCAAATAGAGTGTATCATTGTATAGGAAATAAGCTAAAACAACTAAATTGGAATGATTTGGATGCTTTAGGAAGGTAGTCTTTACATTTAAGTGAAGTTATTATGAAGTTAACACTAATTTCATTCAATCATTTGAACTACTTCAATATCTATTTTGTGAGCCCATAGCACACACAATCAACTTCTGTCGCCTTTTATGACACCCTGGTCTGTAGGCATGCAATTAGGATAGAGTGATAATTATGCGGCTAAGATCTAATTTATGTGGTAATCGGAATAAAAATATTCAGTTGATTGTGGGAAACAATGGGTGGAAATAAAAAAACAGTGATAGCAGATAGGTTTGAATGTTGGTCTCCTGAACAGGTATTCCTGTTTCAAACTCTGTACCTCTGATTTTCTCAAAGGTTATGTGCGTATTAGACACTAATTATCACTTGTCTCGGTGAAGGAGAACATTGTGAAGAAATCTGCATACCTGGGAGTTCTCCATAAAGTTTTTAAAGGTGTGTTAAGTCTGTCAATCCACATTTGATCACTGTGATGGACAATGACCTGTACCCCTCAAATTATGAGAGGATTCCTGAGCCCAGCAATGGGACATTTATGGACTTTGATGAACTAAAACCTCCCATCCATTTCATCACTTCACCTTTTCGGGACCGCCACTACATTGCTTCAGATGTGAAGTTGTTTACTAAACAAGGCTTTCTTTTGGTCTTCTCTCTTAATCATCATGTTTCTAAACATTTTTGTTCCATTCTACCATTCTTCTTCACTTTCTAACATCCATTTTATAAAATTTTCCTTAGTAAATTTCCTCCATCTCATACTGATGTTAAACATTTATGATGTTATAAAGACATTTAATTTTATGTTGTTAAAATAAATTTAGTTTATGGTAGACACTGAATCTCCTATTGATTTTATTTGCGTGATGTTAATGTAATTAATAATGTGATGTATCATTCGGACATTTTGTTTACCCAGGTGACAACCACAAGTGTTTGTGTATGTTGGTTTACACTTGCAGTAAGTAGATATTTTTATAGTTAGCATTTTAGTACATTGCTCGCGATCGCTTCGTGCAATATTATGATGCTTCCAATATCTAATACAATTTGTTACTTGTTTTCATCAAGGGTTGTGTAAACTTTTGAAGCTTCTTAATAAGCAGACATACTATTTGATGATTAGTGGTGGCACCAGATTTCTGTATCACCACAGGTATTGCACTTCCGCGCGTAGTTGGTTGCTAGTTACAAGTAATGAATAAAAAAACAAAAAAGTGGTCTGCTGAAATAATTGGGGTGTTGATGGTTCCGTATAATAAAAGTACATAGGCTATTGTCAATCCCATAATGGAGTCAAATCCAATGACATTTCTCATGTTGAAATCCTTCAAGCCGGATGGGATGTATAGCGTGTCAAAGATATGGTCATACATTATATGTGTATGTTACGCTAAACCTGATAAATTGAAAATTATTAATAATATATATAAAAAAGCTGCTTGATTTACAAAAATAGTATTATTGTACTAAAAAAAATACTGATTGAACATTAAATTGATTGTTGGAAAATGTCAACTTTAGAAGCAAACTATTATTATCAGACGTGAAAGCGGGGGAAGGGGGGCCTCAGACTCCCCGTAAATTTTACTAATTCATCTCTAACTATATCCTATATCTTTCTCATTTGTCCATAAAGAAACATTTTGTTCGATTATGTGACTCTAAAGTTTAATCAATTACTGTTACCTTAATCTCTTTAAAATAATGTTACGTCAAAGTACGTAAATGTAAATTAGATATAAAGAAATAAATGTTTCCATAAATATCCAAAGCTTGTATAGACATTTACAGCTCGCCACGTTTTAATTACTCCACCAGACTTCTAACTAAAGGGATATTTCTTTAGCCCTATTAGTTATCGCGTAGCTTACAATCTTAACTCCTCTTCTGCTGCATACGACTTTTATTTTAATGTTTCAAAGGTTGAAGTCTAGACTTGTACCTTCTAATTATATTTTCGTTTCCTTTTATTCAATACTGAGGCTTTTTATGCGAATAAGGGAAATAAATAAAATTATAATTTAAAAAAATTAAACCAATTTCAAAAAAGTTAATTTTTTTAAATTATAATTTTATTTCATACTTTTTAGTTTACAGTTTTAACTAAAAAGAAGATTATTTTATGGCTCTTGTGATAAATTATAATAATATGCTACCTAGGATTTGACTAAGGTTTAGAGCAGTTTTCCCTTGAATATCACGCTAACTCGTACATATAACTCGTACCATTTGGTCCGTATAAAATTTTTTTTTTTTGGAAATTGGATTTTTTTTCATGCGCACTGCAATTTGACCAGGGTTTTAAGACATTTTCTCTTTGACACCATACCTGTAGCTCGTAATATTTGGCTATGCCGTGACACGTTTTACTTCATATCTCAGAAACTACTGATCCGATTTGGATAAAATTTATACTGTTCCCTAATTTGGAGTAAGTGTAGTCGAATAAAAAAAGAATGGTTCAAATCCGATCACTAGTTTCGGAGCTATGCTTGGACAAACAAACAAACATACCCACATACATACATACATACATCTATGAAAATTTGTAGATTTGTTTAGAAAGCCCTTCTAGATAGTCCTGTGTAAAAATTTCGCAGTTTCAATAATATTACATACATACATGTAGAATTAATAACCTCTTTCTTTTTTGAAATCGGTTAAAAAAGCTTACTGGTCTATTTCACGCCTACTTAATTTAACTATTTTAAACGAGATATCTTTTTGTCAAACTTTAAAAATATCATAATTATGAAAGTTTGTGATTTCTGATTTTGTATAAGAATAAACAAGTTACGTTTTGTGGTCACTCTTTACAAGAACAACGATACATATCTAATTGAAATAAAAATTTAAAATGTGCTAACACTGCTGGCTACTCTCATTCGTAAGACCTCGGGTTTTCCATTTATTTTCAATGTGAGGTCTCAGGAAACAGGCCTCGTGTTCGCCTCCAGCTACGGCTGTGAACCGTTGGTTGGCTAGATGACTCGATCGATACCAGACATCAAGTAATCTCGTTTCTATTCACCGCTCTTAAATCCCATACGGACTCGATTTGCCGTGAAATTTGATCAATCCACCTTAGTCCAACATTTTTCTACGGCTAGGAAAGTTTGTTTTCTTTCTGATACCATTGTACGTCATCACACGTCGAAACTTAAGCTAGTTTCGCTTAGGTTTTCGAATGGTTTATGTTGACCATGTAAATGTCGTATTGAACCATAGATTACCGCCATATCGGCTCATTGGTTATCAAGGTCGGGGCCCCTAATCCTCTAGTCAGTGTTTGTTACTCGGCAAAACGCCCACACGGAATCGATTACGTGGCTTCATGCATTTATAATGCAACATACCGATAATGCTGCTATGATTTGACACTTAGTAGATCCTGCTCAGTACGATTTCAACGATAGTTGCTGCGACATGCGTGTAAACTATGGAATGAGGTTCTGACGTTTTCCGAATACGTTATGATGTGGTTCTTTAAGAAAGGCGTAAAAACAGCTCTAATTTAAGGGCAATGTTGCATGGGCAATTCTGTTGTATGGATCCATGGTCGGTGGTGATCACGGGACCACCTTCCTTCAGATGACCCGTCTGTTATTTTCGTCAGTCCTTTAGGCTTTAAATAACTGTATTTCGTTTTGAAGGCCGACGAGACGAATTAGTTTCATGTCGTAAGTTGATGGCGCTGAATTGAAAGGGGCGTGAAGTGAAACTGATTGGTAAAACTAACCTTCCTTAATGATATTTACTTCGTTGAGATTGACACGGATTACCCCTACCTGCCGTGAAAGGCCTTGGGTTATATAGGTTACGTTCGAAGAGTCTTTATTCTCAGTAGATTACAATAATCACTTATTGAGAAACTAGACGACGACCGCGGCTTCGCCCGAGGAATAGTACTAAAAAAAAATATTGGAT
>LGAG01018921.1:1544552-1561283 GCA_001278395.1 Lerema accius
AGTGAAATTCTTGCAAACAATCTTGATGTTATGCAATGAAATTATAGCAATGGAAATACTTGAGTCCGTTGCACGTAACTATGGATTCTTTTTAGACAGATTTTGAGGGAAGTTTATTCTGGACGTATATTCTTTATCACAAAGCAGATTTGTAGCTATGCATTGCCCGAGAGAATAAATAAGGAATATCCTTAAAATAATTTCATGGATACGAATATCGGAGCGTACAGAATAGTGCCTGAATATTGAAAGATCGGGTATATTTATAGTGACGAGAAAACTCGCTCAGGGGTCGTGAACTTATTAAAAATTTATGTAGATTTGGTCTATAATTATCGGTACCTGCAATGAAGCAGGTCACAGATGCATTTTTATCATATATCTACTTTGTGGCTGAATATTTTAATCAGGAGCCCACGAGTATGTTTACCAAATGAAAGCTTTTCATATTAATAATATTCATATAAATTTAGGCTTCATAAACGTCACTGTCACCCATTCAGAAGCACTGAATCAATGTCCTGGTTTTCTTTCTGAGATTGAGTCAGTTCTAATTCCTTATTAATTTACCTACTGTTTAGTGGTTACCTATTCATTATGAAGTTAAAGAACAGGATTATAAGACTTAACCTCTTCTTACGTCTCATAAGCTTTTAAACAAAATTAATGTACAAAAGAGATGTATATAGCAGCAAATTACATGTTAGTCAATACCTTTAACTAATTGGGTAAGCACAGCGTCTAAGTTGGATATAAGCACTCGGCATAACAATGTTTTTACAGGACTGAAAGTACTTGTAGTTACGACTAATTGGAGTTTGAACACCACTCCTGCCGAGATATAGATTGTAGGACGTCCTTTAACAGATGTAAGTTAAATTTTGCTTTGGAAGCTAATTTGAATAGTTCCAATTGCACATTTATCATCTCTGCGTGAAAATAAGGTAGTTATTCGAACTCGTAGTTTGAGAACAAAATTGCCTTAAATTAGTTTGAATGTTTTATACTTTCCAACTGCGCATTTCTACGTAAAGAGATTTTTTTCCTGACGCAACTTC
Source organism: Lerema accius (assembly GCA_001278395.1). Taxonomy (NCBI): domain Eukaryota; kingdom Metazoa; phylum Arthropoda; class Insecta; order Lepidoptera; family Hesperiidae; genus Lerema; species Lerema accius. The sequence continues at coordinate 1,545,611 of LGAG01018921.1, forward strand.
TAGTTAAAATTATTGATCTGAGTTAAATATGAACTATTTTTTTTAAACAAAAATGTTATGCATTCCAGTTTGTCAGTAAAAGATTAGTTCGACAAAAATTTCATTATACCCGCTGGGCTCTGTACCACTTCTTTTAATCCCAATAGTATATTTTACATGTTTGATTTTTATAAAATCAGCTGTGATTCTACGTTGTTTACAATGATAGGAGGTACATTAACCCGATCAACATTGCGCGCGCGCAGGGGTGTTTATTTTTTCTCTTTCAAATGCGGGTCGTGCCGATCGGAATAGTGTAAAGATTGATTTTAAAGTACATGTATCCTAATCAAACCCTACAATAACAACACTTTGTAATTTAAAAAATCGAAAATCAATGTCGGTCCAAAAAATAATCTCCTCTGTAATAAGATTCCAAATTTTTAGTGATTGTTAATAAAACCTTAAAAGTAAAATGATTATTACTAGATCACACCAAAATAAAAAAAAATATGTAAGACTTCAAAGCCAAAAATTGTTTTAACTTCGTCTTAGTATGACGTTTGTCAATCATCAAGATTTAAAAGATTAACGGAAAAAACGTGGGAATCTATTGTATGGTGTTTCACGATTCCTCGGTTTTTATTACCATCATTAGTAGACGTAGTTGCCTTCAATGCTGTTTGTTACGCCACAACGTTGAAGTCGGTACGAAAACTTACAAAATAGTTTTATTTAATCAAAGAACTGTTTTGGTCAAACAATTTTAAAATCTATACTAATAAAGCAGTGACGGGTCAGTTCTGTACATTGAATATCTAAGTGTAGGTAAGCAGGTTGTTATCAAAAGTTAGCAGGGAAACATGGGCTGGTCAGTAAATCAATTCTGGAATCTAAAATTAAGTTCTGGAATTTAAAAGCAACATAACGTTACGTTTAATGGTATTATTTCTTCAATTCCTTCTATCATTCTCAAATCGTCAATAAAATAATCTCTATTCATTTTAACCCAGAATAATTACAAAATCAGCCACTAGTAAGTACCTACTAGATAGAACTAACACCAAACAAAATATGAAAATACATTTAGGTTATGTTTATGGAAGTTGACGATACAAAAATCTATGCTTACTCTAGCGATATACCATAGACTTCCGGGGAGTAACTTTTACTTCGGGACTAAATTTTGAATAGATAACTCCGTCATTACTCCTTTGTTTTTGTCCGGTAACAAGCATGAAACACTAGTATAAATACGAGAGAGATACCGGCTTTCAAGTCATCAGTACCTATTAGTAGTAATCCGAACGTTCACACCGAGTTTATTGAAATGGATTACTTATTGGTTGGCTAATTCGCTTTTCGTCCGGTTGTTTTACCGTAATGATTAGCGAGGGAGCCAATTCTACTTGCTCAACTAAGCAATCTACTTTTGCGATTCTGTTACGACTCGATTATAATGCGATTATCATGGTATCAAATAATCTGTTCTATGAAAATTTCCAGTTTCTTATGTAAATTTTATAAAACCTCAAATGTGACGTACTGCTTAGTTCAGTCGACATCCAATTTAGATTCAAAATGAAACATTAGCAAGTTAGTAGACTTAAGACCCATACTTGTTCCAACGATTTCATCTCACGTTTCATGAGTCACCTCAGATTCATCTAAGTATGTCGACATACAGGTGAATTTCGTAAATAGTTTGTTGCTTCAAATGAAGCCACACAATAGTTCATCCTGTTCTTCCTCATACTAACTATGCACTTAGCATGAACTTATAAATGCCGAAATGTTTCTAGTAAACGTTAGCTATAAAAAGGCATAGACATATAGTATACCTACCTAAGAAAGCTAGGATCGTCACAAGGTTTAAAAGCCGGAGAAAAACTCCCGGTACATTTAAAGAGGTTTTTTTTTTTAATTTTAAGCTCAATTTGTTGTCAATCGTTCTACATAAGGTGTGTGAGAGAACGGAAAACTCGTTTGTCGCGTGAACGTGACTCATAGCACCCACGTGGCGCGACGAGTGCGAGGCGAGGTCAGTGCATACAAAAAACATCGCACGACCGGATCGAGACCGGCTGCCAGCGGACCTTTTGTGTGCCTACCTCCGAATACTCTAACACTGGCTACAGAGCTGTTTCTATTCCTATCCTAATCCTTTTCAATATCGTTACCCCTGTGAGGAAAATTGATTTTACCCCGACTTTAAAATGTCAAAAGATACAATAAAAGTTACTATTTGTTTTTTTTTTATGATACTAATAATTAAGTCCTTCATTACCCCCTAAAATATCTGATTTACCCCGCGGGAGTAACTGGTAATTAAACCTAGATTAGAGACCCAAGCGATAGAGGCACTGTTTCGAACAGTTTACGCCCGCGGATACAAGTTTTCGTTTGCAGTCCGTCTGATATACACGAGTGGCTTAATGTAGTCGCTGTAATATCTGCCTATCAATAGACTTTAAAAATCATGAAACATTGAGATTATCAGATTACTGGACAAAAATTCTCTCTAAAAATTCTATTTCAAATATGAAATAGCACTTTTCTAAATGGTCTGACTTTTGACGTCCGTTTTCAAAAATCGATTTATTCATACAATTATCTTGGGGTAGGATAGTACTTAGTACGTTAATTACAACTTACTCCAGTATTTCGTAAGTTTTGATATTTACAAAATAAATTAATAGATGGATTAAATATCGAGGAAGCCGGTCAATTACCGACTGCAAAAATAAAAGCGAATTCAGTATGGACTAGGTAGTAATAGAAGAGCATAAACTTCATACATCGTAACGTTATTTTTAAATCGGTTGTTTACAAACTTCTGCAGGCCGGTTATTCACTTCTAATAGGGAAAGTTTCTAGAATTAGCAAGTCTAATCTAATTTAGTTTCGTGGTACGATGGTAACAGGAGTTAAACTATGGTCTACAACTCGAAATACTCATCTACATGAGTTTAACGAAATTCGTACTTCCATATACTTATAACGTAAAAGTATGAGAATAAAACGAGGTCAGCGGCATGTCAGGAAAGCCTTAGGGAAGTATGAGATACGTATGAGAAATAAATATGACGGCTGCTCCGAATAAATTAATTAAAACATTTCCAGTAAAATTTTAATTTGATGTTTGGAAGTTTAAAGCCATTGGATTGTAATGGTTATGATGATGTATTAAAAACGATTACTACTTGTATGTTATTAAGTCTGTGTTAGCGTACTTGTACAAAATAACACTTATTGTAACGTCTGCCATAAAGCCGCCTTTTTCCACTTAAAACATTATGCAGAACAAACATCAACAATAAATCCGTTTCATTGTTTGTTGTATTGGTTTTAAAGCATAAAATTTAATTACCCGCCATAGCTGTATTTCCTAAGAAGCAATATCGCAGGACACTATTAATTTAGAACTCTGAATTCCTTTGATGGTAGCATCAAAGGTGTTTTAACTTGTAGAAGAGTCGAGCATAATACGACGCCTCTATTAATCATAATAGCCAGTCAAAGACAACGGTACAAAGCGGATATGCAATCTCCTCAGATGCATTGTTCCTCACGGAATGCATCGAAACAATTGATCGTATTGCTTCCGAATCAAATACGACAATGTTCACTCGGTTGGGAAATTCTATTCTATACCCAGTTATATTATAGTAACGAAGATGGATTGCGATCTAATACGACATATAAGTGAATACAGTGTGAGAAGGCAATACGAATGTCTGCGTAAAATTTCACTCAACTCATATCGGAGAGTACCTAGAGCTCTGATTTTACGATGTACCGTTCATCAGAACTGACTAGTGTACTACAATAGATACAATTTGCGAAATACTCGGACGGGATGTTCAAGGCCTCTAGGCAATGCTTTAAGTCCCCTATTTTGCCAAGCAACAAACTGAAGCTGTAGGCTACAAATGCATCAATAATGTAATACAGATAGCATCACTTTGGACCTGTATTCTCCACCTCTCCGCTACAATATTCAGTTGCATTAAGTACGATTACTCACTAACAATGTTTGCGCAGTATAATTGCCATCAACATTGTTTGTAAATTTAGGTCTCTGTGAGAAATTAAGCGATCCGTCATCCAACTAATTTGGACTGTCCTTTACCACTCAGACACACTTCAGGCCTCGGCGTTGGAAGTACTCAGTGGGCTTGTTTGCAAGCGAGCGTTCATAGTTATCTTGTTTATGTTATTCGTTACACAATTTTGAACTTTAACTTTGCAACTACTCGTATACCATAACGATGTATTGAATTTCAATCCGCTTGTGATATTGTGGCTTATTATTATTAAACATTACTTCCTCGAGATCCTATTTCTATTCCCTTCATTCCTTCTCTTCTTTTTTTTAACCGACTTCAAAAAAGGAGGAGGTTATAATTGCATGATTTTCACGACCCTATTTCACGTTGTCATGTATTTTATTCTGGATTTTGCAATTCAGGTTTGACTGCTTTATTAGTTTGTGCGCTAGGATTAGTAATGTTAGGACTTGAAGTGGGTATTTGCGATCGAAACGGAAAAGTTTGTTTATTCGGCAGGGTTTGGAACAATTCGTTGGGTCGATATCAACGTCATCCATCCACTCAGACATCCTACAAAAGCCAGCGAGCTGAAATAGATTGTTGGTTTATGTTGTTTGCGTGTTAGCAAAATTTATAGAGGTTAATTTATCTGATCAAATAATTTTAATTTCCTCTGAAAGTAGATATGGTATGACCATTTGGTGTTGTAAACTCTAATTAATAACATTATTCTTGTCAAATTTAAATCTGAAGTTATGGTGTAGGCATTTTAAATCGACTATAAAAGATAGGTAAAATTGAATATCTAATGTCGCGCGCAATTCATTGTAGGTATTCAAACTTTTTTGCTTATCAGCACTTTTAACATCACCAACTTGGAAAGAGAGATATAGTAGTTTTGAAATTGATTTTTCTTTGTTAAAGCGCTTTAAACATTCAATTAAATACTCTCCGACAATTTTTCGCTGCTTGCGTTCTACCTATAATTCGTATAACTTTAAGAACATAATATGTGTATATTAAATACCTCATTTAGATAATATTAACACGTTAAGCATGATCTCATTATTGTGATTTTATACTGTTAATAAATAAATTTACCCTTAAAACCCAACAACACTGCCACACTAATTAATTAAAATTAATTATATCGTTTTCGCTAAGTTTAACGCAGCGACTAGTGTGCTCTGCAAGCAAAAGGTCTTGAAAAGAAAAGCCGGCTGAAAAAATATTTTCATTTGAAATTAAACCTAAAAGCGTACATGTAGGGTTCTGTTTGCAATGTTTGACGTGTTTTTGTCTGTTTCAGTTAATGTTCGAGTCAGCGCCAGTCGTGACTTGCACACCTGCTTTTACTCTAATTAAAGGTGCGTTACTTTTATTTCCTACATTGTTTCGCTTCAATTTGATCGATGTACATACGCGTATGGAAAATACGGTATAAAATTGGCATGGGTCCCAATTACCTCTGTACGCGTGTGTACTAAGTGTTAGTGTTATCATATTTGCGACATATTCGTCCATTCATAATTAAAGTTGATTGTATCTATCGTCGATTTACTACATTAAAATCTCTGATTTACTCTCGGTTATTCTTAATATTAATCGTTGATTAATTAGATTATTTAGCTATACTTCTATAGTTCTATACTAACAATATAAAGCTGAAGAGATTGTTTGTTTGAACGCGCGAATCTCAGGAACTGCTGGACCGATTCGAAAAATTCTCTTAGTGTAAGTAGTCCATTTATTTAGGAATACTATAGGCTATATAACATCACGCTAAGATGAACAGGAGAGGAGTAGCAATACAAAATATAACGAACGTCATTAGAAGAAAACTGAATAGTAATGTATATTTGGTTACTAGTTGGTTATTGGCTGAAATTGATTACCGTTGCATAGATTTAGAGGTCGCGTGCCTATTTGACATTCCAATGCAGAATATGCGGTGATTAACCGTTACAATTGTGTATAATTACTAGTGGTTATACATGGATTGAAATTGTATAAAGCATAGAATGTTATCGGTCTCTTTAGTCAAACCATAAATGTCATGTCGATAGTGAAATTGGTAATTATGAATATTCAATTTCATTTCATATTTATTCCCGTACGTGTATTTGTCTTCTACGATAAATTCTGACCTACAAGTAGTGTGAATTTGTTGCAATATGAGAGTTTTTGGTTTAATGAAGATAGTTTACAATGTTGATGTAAATTCAATTTTATTTTTCACTGACACATGAATTGACGAATATCGTACGGAAGTTTGTAATGAATTCTCAGTGTCTTTATAATTATGGCTTGTTGTAGACTCGTTTTATTTTAATGTAGTGTTCCGTATTTTATTTGCTTAATTTTGCGATGTGTGTTTGTTTGTTATGTGTTTTTATATAGTGTCTAGTGGTCTTTACCGCTCTAGAGTGTCAGCCTAGTTGCTTTACTCAAAGTATGTGGAGTTGTAGAGTGAAGATGTACAGTCAAATTAGCCTTAAATTCAGTCGTATTGACATCTGAACACTAATGTGGATTGCACCTTAACTAATTTCTCGATTTGTAGTTGTAAGTATAATCTGAACCGTTTTTGGCGTGTAATTAAACAGTACTTCATGAGAATATGTTTGATAATTCATTGTTAGGATATATTGATTAATAATTAGGTTACTATATTGCAATGTAACTAATGAATTCTAGTTATAATTGGAATTCAAATGTATGATAATTAATATTGAAAGTTCGTCATACGGCTTTGGTCATTGATCAGTCTTTAGGAAATCACTGTGTTTAATAATAGATAGCATTTTTGTCAGTCTACTAAAATATCGCCGATATATCGATATGAAAAAACCACCAAGTTATAACATTCTACAACTTGTATAAAGTTCCATTTCTTTTTTTATATTTTACACAACATTTCATAATATGAAACGGTAAATTGCATCCAAATTTAGGCGTACTTGCTGGCACTTGTAAAATGTACGAGGCGCGCTCGTAGCTCTTAAGAGTTCATAAACTCCGGCATAGTGACGCCTATATACTTCAGTTCGGATTTGACCGGGAATGGGTTGATTTCTTCGCATTCCTGAAAAAGTGTGGCATAACCCTTCACTGCTGCTCCAGTATGGATTGCTAAAGTAGGCAATTCACGTGGCGAAAGGCGAAAAAGTCAGTTTTAACGAACAATAGCAGGTACCGATAATCGCTGCGTGATCGTGCTACATGCCCTCTGATTTCTAAACAGTCATGTTTTCTCCACTGCGAACAAAAGGAATGTAATGTTTTTCGGACGTACGTACAAATGTATGTGCATTACTTAAGCATGCTCTACAGCCCAAACGTCTTAACGGATTACTACGTGTGAGTGTGTGAGTTATCATCGGATTTGTCTTCATTGTGGGAGTGGTATATACCTACTAGTGTAAAAAATATATTACCCACAAATATTTTTAGCAAATAATAATATAACAGCTATACTCTTAATTTTCAATACATGACAGGGATTTTTCAAAATTATCCCGTGAAGTTTGATGTGAATTAGATTATAATTTAGCGTAACTTAGACATACAACCGATCACTTATGTCATGGTTTACATTAAGAAAACGGGGACAGGAGTATACAGAATATTTGAATGGTTAACTTTACTATCATAATTCAAAGCACTTGAAACGTTTAGTTATCCCTCGTGCAAGAAGTAAGTAGTTTAAAAATAACTTCATCGTGACTGAAGAGTGAAGGTTGATGCATTTAATCTACATGTGCGTACTAATAATAAAACAGTCGAGGTTAGATTAAACCATTGATTTTGTTTAGGAAATTATCTTGAAAATCTTTTCAATGGTTTTCACGTGTTGCCCGAAGAGATGATTGACCGACAGAAAAAAATGGGTACAGCTGTGTCAATAAATATTTTTATTTATGTCGTAAAATAATTTCAAAATGGCGGCGCTTCCCCCTCCACCACGCGTGATTTTTCACTTTTCTCGCATAATGTAATTAATTATTTGATGCTTTAGCTATCCAGTGTAAATTAATTTTGAATGTAGACAATATATTCGAAATTACAACGCCAAACTGTGGCCCCCGATTTTTTTACCAATAGGTTGTTACTATTGCCCTCGTATAGTATCAAATTCAAAGACGGATTTATGTGAAGAAAATGTTCAGAAAATTTGTCCTTATTTTTAACCCGTCAACGTCTGTTCTTCAGACTTACCACTCGATCGGTATCCCTTTTTAATATTTATGCGAAGAATGTACGAGTTTGAGATTTGGCATGTTTAAAGTTCACATTGTGATGTAGTGCTCAGAGTTAAATTAAAGCATAGATTTTAAATACATTAAATTTTGTAAATAAATGGAAACTCATACAGTGCTCCATGTTTCCTAAATTATATTAAGACAAGGTTCCTTTCCCTTATAGAATAGATGGCGCTGGCGCACAATACTGATCCTATCAATTATGGGCAAATTTCGACCACAAAACGGGCCCTCTAGTTAATATAGATAAAGATAAATTCCAGAATTCTCATTTAAGAAGTCTATTCCTATCATCTGTTTCCGTCTAAAGGAGACTACGCAAAGTCGTCACCTTCATATTAAAAAATGTATTCTAGAAACATAAATAAACAAAAATCTATTCAGTTCTATTTAATAAAAACAAGTGTTTTCTATACTTAGTGTTATTTTAGTTCAGTAAGCAAACACAACTGTCGGCTCGGCATAGCTTGTTAGTTCGTTCCGCTCCGACGGCCGCGAAATACGAGTACATTGCTAACGGGAAATACAGAAATTAATTGCTCTCACATATATTATATTGGAGATTTGTGCTGGGATTTAATTGGAGACTTATAGTTGTGTAGATTGCGATATTATATTGTTAGCTAGAAGACTGGGCAGACGTTGTTCTGTTACATATTTTCTCTTGAAGTTTGGTTGATTCCATAGTTTTCCATAGTCATAGTTTCAGTTTTCAGGTATCATTACTAAATGCTCATCAAATTGCGTAACTAATTAGTTTTTGAAACTTTCAGAGTGGTCATTTTATTTGAAAATCTGCCCGTGTATACATTTCATTGTACTTGACTGTAGTAGTTTGAGATTTGCAATTGAAGTTTACAAATATGAGATGAGCACAAAAATGCACAATTTAAAATATAAAACGAGTAAACAGACTCCGTAGAAGGGCTTAGTGTTTATCATAATTAGAATTAACAAAATGAGTTCGAAATAATCATTTTCTCGTTATTACTTGTAGCTACCGAGCTAGAGCTGCCTTTGTAAAACAATAATTATGAAGTTTAGCATTTCGTTGCGCTGTGCAATTAGGGCTTTAATTTTGCCTACTTGCTTCAGCTCGCCTTAGGTTTAATTTTGAATCTGCTTTATATTTTTTCTGTTTATTTGAAAGTTACAACAATGATACTTGGGGGGCTTCAGAATCTTTAACTTGTGCAAAAGAGTTCTGAACTTTCTAGCGGCCAGTGGCTTTTGTTTCCGAAAATTAAAAGGGAGAAAATTAAACTTGACTTTTTTATATTTGTTCTTTATAAGAACAAATTACAATAACGAAGAGGGAAAAGCGCCGCTATTGTAAGGTTATTTTACGACATCATACATAAAGAAGTAGGTATATTTTATTTAAAAAATATTTACCAGTAACATAAACGTATTCATGTACAACAAACAGCTATGTCCATGACACAGCTATATCCAATTTTTTCGTGAGATTTCCTCTATTTACATTGTAAACAGTCAAAATAACAACCGAAGATCGTTCCATCTCCAACGAGGTCTATACGTTCATCCTCAGTCACTCCGAGCTCGGGGAGGATGTGTCGCGGCATAAGTTGTACAAAGTGTACTGTTCACCCTCTCATGTATATTCACTAACACCGGGTGTACGTCAGCCGAAGTCGCAGGTGTGAATGACCTATCGCTGTGTTTTGTTCCGCAATCCAATGAAGTATGCCGATGAATCGGAATTTTGTAGGTCAAGTTTTAGGGTGACTTAGGAAAAATTGCTCGTTAATTGCCTGCAAAATGTCATGTTCGATAATTTTAGACACGATTTTTTTTACTTTTAGCATTGCAATGAATGTGAAGTAGTAGTAGTCTAAGCGAGTAGATTTGTAATCAAGTTTAAAATTCAGTTGCAAATGCTATTTGTAAAGTGCAGTTCTGAATAGAAGCGAGTGATGGTTCCTAGTCATTAAAAGTCTCTAATTATTTTTTCAAATCATAACAAGCTTAAAAGGAAAAAGTTGTGCAGAGGAGATTTTTTGCAAAGTTGTTTTCTTGTGATCATTAATAGGAAAATAGTAATCTATAGAAATGAAATGAATTTATTTGCAGTTTGTTTAATAAGCCGTTCGGTTTCAAGATACATGTGTTAAGTCTCAAAGTCAAAGTTTTATTATAGTTATTGGTAATTAAAATATAAAATTAAAGTATACAAAAAATTCGCGGTTACATACAGAAGGCAAAGCGACAACTTAGCAACAGGATTTCATGGCGATGTCGTAATATAAAACCATTGGCATCGTTGGCCTAAATCATGGCGATGCCTCGAAACAGCCCCTAATAAGTTGTTTAGCCGTTACGCCCTGTCTGGATGTCGCTGGCCTAGCCTAGGAATTGTGTTAAATGAGACTAATGAATTGGGCTAGTACAGGTAGGAATACAGTAACAATGTTGCTTGACACTTTTTACACTATCTGACTACGGTGTAGGAAACCTTTATAATAACTTCTTACCTATAAAGAAAAAACTTGTGATTGTGTTTGTCATTGAAAGCCGAATCGGACCGGACGGAACGATTGGCTTTTTAAAGTTATTACACTTTATAGTTGATACATTTTAGTAATATTAATCCAGTAGGGGTTTATTGATAAAGAACACGTACTGAAAAATATAGATTTATAGATATTGGAATTTTAAACTCGTAAAATATTGGTGAAATATTTGTACACGTAAATAATGGCTCGGGCCTCAAAATAAAATTCAACGAAATGAATAGCCCTCTGATGTTTGCCGGCGGGGAATATCATGGTATATTTCAGTGTAGCCTCGAAATATCGGTTTTTTGATTCCATGTAATTTCCTTTTCCATCCCATCATGTTAGTGGTCATCGTATGTTACGTATGCATTTTATTTTATATGTCAACATGGAAAATCCTGGCGTGTCACTCGTAGCTATAAATCAATTTCATATGGAGAGGCGCAAAAATGCAGGTGCTACTATTTTAGTATGAAGTATGCAAATGCTGTCGTAGAAATAGTTAACACGAAGAGGATTTGTCAAAGAGTAAACTATAAACTAATACATAATTAGAGATAATTTCTTATAGGTAAAAGTTTGTTGTAACGGCGTCTCCCAGGCCAGCTTGTTATATATTATAAAGTTATTTACAAGCCTAAAAACATTAACATTCTTTCAGGGAAACGGACAAAAAACTGTTATTGACGCGTCTGTCGCGTGCCCTGTCACCCTTTGCGTTTAGTCGAATGCATAATTAAAGAGACTACTTGTCAGAATTATCTTCACAGCCTTATAGTTTTACTGTTTGCGTAAAAATGTAACGTGACAAGATCAACAACTGTTTTGTGGCGAAGCTGAGACTTTATTGGTCTATGATTAAAATAATTAGCTTTATTCTAAGGCTCTATTAATGGCTTAGCGCTGTAATTAACGTCTAATCAAAGACACTAGTCAGCTGTAGCCACCAGTCGCCGAATGTTGCTTAGATGAATGTTTAATAGGTTGTTAAATAGGTTTATGGATGACACTTTATTACGTAATAATGATCCTAACGTCTGAATTAGTCAGACAAAAGTTAAGTTCGAATTTCTATTACTGATTGGGTTCTCGTTAAATTAAATATACCGTTTGTATCATTTGAGTCTTATCCTTTTTAAGAGTTTAATTGGCCATTGCATCGCCCCTTCCATTCTCGTCATCCCCATTTTCTTACGGCTTTATACCGTCCCCGTGTCCTCAGCACCCTTAAGGGGCGTGATCACCCACTTTGAGACATAACGCTCTGATGGGAGATTAATTAGTTGCAAGCAATGATTTACCGACCCTTACCGGTTCCAGTCATCGTACTAAGATATTTGAATCGTATCTACGGTAACAACGAAACCCCTGTGTAACCTAAAACCTCAATGGTTATTCAATTATATTAATTAGGTAAACTTGTTTAAAAACAATTAATTAACTGAGAAATTTCTTCAAAGGAAATACTTCCCTTTGACAAAGCACCAAAATGTTGCCTATTGTTTGGTGATTTTTAGGTTATTTCTGACACAAAGTTTATTCCTGGAGTTAGAAACTAGCTGTGTTCACTAACAAAGTTAACCTTTCTAACTTTAATAAATTAATTCACACGGTACGCTGCCGCGCTGTACCGCAGAATTGGACACGTGAGGAACTTCTAGGAAATACCTAGATTCACTATTAACTTTGTCTCAATTTAGTTAGGTTACTGTGTAAACACTGGAATGCTCTGTTGAAATGTAAAAGTGTTGTTAGCGTAGCAAAATTTAATTATATTCACAGTATTAAATAGGTACAAGTAATAAGCTCAAGTACTTGAAATTCGACTACTGAAAAATTACGCTCTAGAAAGTATGAAAAAAGCAAAACCAACAGTCGCGCACGTTCGTGGAGGGTTTTTATCATTAGAGTTTGAATTTTTAATATATCGCTGGGTTATGCTGGGTTTATATTTCTAGTCATCATCATCACAACCCATTACTGTCCCTTCACTGTCCCATTACTGGGCTTGGGTTTCCTCTTACAGTATGAGGGGTTCAGGCCATACTTTAACACGCTGACCAAGTACGGATTGGCACACTCCGCATAACTTTCAGAACTTTGTGGAGAACTCAGATTTGTAGGTTTTCTCTAGATCTTTTCCTTCACCGAAGCAAGTTTAATTAGTTTGTAATATGCACATATGTTTTTGAAAATTAGTGGTCCGTGCCGCGTTCGAACTCAGAAGCTCATGTTCGGGCAAATTACAAAGACATATTTTTATGAGGACATACAATTCCAACGTACGACAAAAGAATGGCATACACGTAATTTTAAACAACCCTCCTATACGACAAAAGAGTAAATATTAAGGTTTCTGGATAACCTTTGAGTGTGTACGTGTTGGTTGTTAAAATATTAAAATACTTGCTCACAAGCATACTTGTCCTTTCAAAGCTGATCCGATCCTCCAATGACTGAAGTGCCTTATTAAATGCCACGGTCTAGTGAAATTTGCAAGCTTATCTCATTAAAATGTATCCCCATGCTTCCATTATGAACGAGGCTTAAGACTGCCACCTAAAATGGTACAGATATGATCGTTTCACTGTGATTCATTGTAATAACTACATTGAATTGTTGTTTTAGGACAAAAGGTGCTTGGTACTTTTGGAATAGTTTCATGTTGATTTATTAAACAAATGTTTCAAATAATGATACGCTAAGTTTTCTATAGGTTTTAATAGTAACGTCTTCATTGATTTAATTTTTATCCAATCTCAGGAATTATTTCCAGGTATGGAATCGTGTTTATAGGGAATATTGAAATGGATGCCGTATAATAGAAATCTATTGTAGCTCAAGAGATTTATTTCCGTTCTATAAACAACAAATACATCTACGTTCGACAGATTTAAGGTTTTGTGTTATTTATTTTTCTGTATAGATATTTATTATAGTCCAACAAAGAACGCAAACGGGGGTAACAATCAAATATCTTTTAGAATATTGTATAGATTTTCGTTGATAAAAAGAAAATCTGCAGTTCTCCTTAACATGTAAAACTACGAGGTGTGGCAGAAAAATAGTTTATCGATAAAAATGGATTAAGGGCGGGCGCATACGTCCGGAATTCGCATCAGGAAACAGATTCAAATTATTAGAATTTATTCTAGAAGCTTTTTGCAGACGTGCGGAACAAACACTAACGGTAGAGAAGAGCATGGTAACAAAGAGGCAAAGGTAAGTTGACCCGACCAAGCCGATAATAGAAAAGACTTCCCCTCCCTACTAGCAATTGAGAATCAAAAAAAACCAGACGTTTTCGCCCTGAATAACGATAAAAACCGATAGCATTTTTGGATACTGTGTATATCCTTCCTCTAGTGGTCTAGTTAACTGAGAATAATAACCCTAAAGCTGCACGGGTGAGGCGTATTCGAATGCAGACTAATTTCGCTAATTTAATAACAACTTTCGACCCGCACAGTGTTGTTGAAGCCGCCATGAATGGGTCTTCTAATTAGTTTTCTGAATTTTAACCTGTTTAGTCTATGCAATGTCGGGGTACAGTATCTAATCAAAATGTTTACGTAGTTGCATCTGCTACGGAGATTGCACGGACTCCCAACGAATTTTAATTTCAAATTTAAAAGTACTTTATCCATGTCGTTGGAGATTTGTTATTTCTTTAACGTTATCATGAAGGAGTTAATGTAATGGATAAAAGACTTTTCCGATTTGCACTAAGCTGATTATTTATAAAAGATTTGTATAATAATATTGACACGCAGTTTTGTCGCTGTAAAAAGCGTCGCTTTCCTTTTAAAATCAAACGCCCGTGTTTCAGTTGCAATTTTGATTCTTAAAAAATGTACACTGTCGAGAATGCTATTAACATCAACGTCATAAAGGTTCAAAGGGCCTTTTCATCTCTATCCATTGTTTAAACGAACTCACCTGTTTTGAGCTCCATACGCTCCATACCTCATGTCAAAAATTTCTACAATTTTGCTTTAATATTCCATACTCCAAAATTTATTACAGTTAAATTTCAGCAGTAATCACAACTGTGCTATGAATGCAGTAATTAGTAGGAATACTGAATAAATTTTGGGATTTAGTGAAGCCTGATTTCATAATAATAATTATTGTTATTTGCATCTAAATAAGTACGTTTTTGTTTATCAGGCATTATAAAAATTTCACCTTTACCAAATTATTATTTTATTCTGTAAAAGACATCTAAAAACATATTTTATTTAATAACGTACATTCTTTCGAAATTTCTAGATCCCACCTAATGGAAATGGCGATCTTGGCGCAAGATGGATAGCGCACTAACTTTGAAAGAGTCAATTCAATCTTAATTAAAGTAAAGGTTGGAGGATATTTCAACTCCCAATAACTGAAAGTCGAAGATGCACTCTGGAAAGTATGGCCTAAAATGAATGGATGGCTTCCTTTTTATTTTCTTTCTTATACCTATCATTGTTCCTCAATTTCTAATTGATCTCCGTACAGTTTAATACAATGTTGATGCTGTATATAAGCGTCTAATACTTCCTGAGCCAGCTGATGAATTTCCAACGTTCTGGCTACCAGCTAATCCTTCCATTTTCCATTAATACAGGTTCAGGCATCGCAGAGTATATTTTAAGCCTATTATAATAAAAGCCCACGTCTACAGCGTAAGCCGTTAATGGTCTGGCGCATGCTATTTTGTAGTACATTGTGCACAGTATGTTATGAGTATGAGGATGACTAAAAGTTGTAATACATAATTAAAGTTGGTCAGCGCTGCGAGCGATGTATCGGAGAATTTTCAATAAAGCGCATCAATAAATTTATTATATTAACGTGAAAGGTTTTACTTTGGATC
>LGAG01018921.1:1568754-1599442 GCA_001278395.1 Lerema accius
TCTAGTATGTGCATAATTTATACACATGAAGTAGGTACAAGGTCACAAAACATATAATTTATATTGATTGTACGTAGAAGGCCTTGCACGAATCGATTTCGATCTATAAATATGGTATAATTAGCTTATTTCAATTGGAAATATTAGTTAACTATTGTTGATATAGTTGATAACTATTGTTTAAAGTTATAGTTAGTCGGGACTAACCCGCCGTAGTAGATTAGGGTATTCGCATTGCCAGATAGGTATTTTAGAGGATAAAATTAGTCGTATGCCACAATAGATAGATTTTAATAAACATTCATACACTCACTTTCCCGTGTTAGGATTCCCTGTTTATTTTATACGGACTTGCTAGGAACATTCTAGACAAAACTTCTAGTCTAGTTTCGAATCCGACATTCTTTGGTTGTCACGATCGCTCCGGACAAATTACTAATGTGTAATAAACTACTAACTACCTAGTTGTTTACTAAAGTTACGGTTAAAAAGTGTTTATTAACATCTGCGACAAACCACGACAAAATGACGCAAGTTGTCGATTCCAACCATGTAGTTTATTCTGGTCTTAAAAACCGAAAATATTTATTAATTCTACTGACGATCCCCTACATACAACGGTAGTAAATGAAAAGCACGAATAGGCACAAATGATTGTATTCTCTTGACACTTCTCCATATATTTGTTAAGTTCATAAGAACTACATATAAAGGGGGCGTGAGTGTGTGATAGCATTTTCTACATAATAAATATAAGTTATTCTTACATAATAAATTATGTTGTGCTAGACTACAATCCCTGATGGTAAGGCGTTTACTTAACTTACTAATAGAATTAAAGTTATTTACCGAAATGTTGAAGGGTCCCACATTATTGCGTTCACAGGCTTGCCGGAACGTTGACGCGAGCTAACTGTTCTGGTCTTTCCTGGTACCCATTCTGAACCCAATTCTTAATATATTTTTACATAAAATACGTTAAAGCTTGACAGCAATCACATCCAATCTCACTTGTGACATCATTATGATAGTGGTTCCTACGTTGCAAGCCCCCCAACAAGTTGATCGAATCGTCCACGCTCTTCTAAATTTGAAAACGTTATGTGCGTATAAGAAATTTTACTTGCTTCGGTGCAGAATTGTACTCCCGAGGGTTTTCTATAAAGTTCTCAGGGGTGTGGAGTCTGCCAATCCGCATTTGACCATAGTGGTGGACCGACTTGTACCATTAATATTGTAAAAGAACATCCCTGATCGAAAATATGTGTTACAATGATGACTAACCTGTGCGCTATCCACAGACTGCCGGTCGGTGACAGAGATACCGAGTCCGGACAGGGCTCTACTCGCCAAACTGGAGGAGGAAAATAGAAGAATCGAGGCGGACGCCAAAGCCGCCTCACTTACCAATGTCCACAGCAGAAAGAGTTCCGATACCTCGCAGATATCCATCGCTTCAGGTACGTGTTAGTAATTTAGACTAGCTAAATTTTAATACTAGGTTTGAGAGGATTCAAATGAGCTACCTAAAAAACTAAGTCCATTATTCATAGGCACGAGAAGGACTGCAATTCGTGTTTTTAATTTGATAACAATATATCGTATTGTGCAGAATAGAAGACATGTAACTTCAAATGCACTGCATGCCACTACCGACAGCTAAGACACGTAACCAATCTATTATATTTCCGTATCAATAAAAAATGCGTTGTCAGGCCATTGACTGTCGCAAATCAAGCGAGCTAAGCAAGATGGTGTTGACAAGGCGAAGAATGTCTAACAGTTACACAACAATAGTTCCGTTTGCGCACTTGTAGTGTGAAACACACCGCTCGGTACATTAACCGTAATAATCACGGCATCTCGACAAACGGTTCGCAAAGCGAACGTTTGAGGCTTGAGGCTTGGGGCTTGAGGCTCCCGTGAATCCCGCGCTATATTGCGACGGGGCTGTTAGTGTTGGGGATAATGAATTGAAATCTGGTTGGAGCGTCCATATGTCTTCTACCAGAGTAGAGGAGATGGTTGGAGGATTAATTGTGGGGCGTAACCGAAATATTCAGTTCAGTGAGTGTGTGTGAATAGTAAATGTTCGTGACTAGTGTCATTTTGTACAGAAATTAGTAGTTATTGGAGTGCGTGTTATTATACCGTTACTATTAGATAATGTTATAAAAAACCTTAAAACAAGCTTCCGCTGTGACCTTATTCAGTGTTCCGCATTGGCGACTCTTCTGGTATTGCTCGTGTAGGTACTGCATCAGCTTGTTGGGATATGAAAAGGTCTTCATTATTATATAATGTAATATAATAATAATACGAGTGTTATCTACTTGAAGCTAGCCTTATAAAATGAGCATAATTTACATAGTGTAATCAATCTTGTTACACATTATTTTGCAAGCTAAAAGATTAAAAGATGGTAATATCACCTATGGCGACATCTAAAGCAGTGATAGTATGTATGTTAGAAAACTAATTATCTTGTATCGATTCAGAAAATCAATGTATAGAAATGGCATTACTCACAGAGGCAGTATTTTGTGTAGGCAGGGTAAAATAACTACAAAATTTGAGCAAAACCATTAGTCGGTTATCACAAATAATCTAATGGACCAATTAAAATTAACCATAAAATGTTTACTTACATGATTAGGATACGTACTATTTATTCTGGGAAATGATTCCAATCCCGCGGGTGAGGGTAAAGTTTTACCGAGGAATCGAAATCCTGGCACTATTACAATCCAATTAAAATACAATTTAATATTGTAAATGCGAAAGTAACTCTGTCTGTCTGTCTGCTACGCTTTCACGCCTAAACCACTGAACCAATTTTGGTGAAATTCGGCATGAAGATAGAATTGAACTTGGGAAAGGACATGGGATACTTTTTATCGCGAAAAAGTCGCGCGATATTACCGAATTCCACGCAGGCGAAGCCGCGAGCGGGAAACTAGTGCAAAATACTTACAATTACTACAACTGTATTGCAGTTTTTACTTCCCAGTCGGATATTCGACTAATACTTCTCTATTAAATGTCGAGCATAAAATGAGACGGCATCAGCGGACGTCAGCAAGATTGGATCCGGATGCGGATTTATTAAACGAACACGCTACACCGCAGAACTGACGCCGAGAGAGATGTCGATAGGAGAAATCTTGTTTTATAAATGCAGTTTCCTTTAACACGGTTCCGGACGGAAAGGAACCTTTTTGTTAAACCTTCGCCGTACATTCCTTAGCGTCTAAAATATAGGAAAAGGCACATAAACCCAATCGCAACAAAATTTTCAGTTTTAAAATGTGCATTGAATGTCTCATTTACGAACATAAATAAAATTGTGAGTTAAAGGAAATTTGTGAGATGAATGGGAACATTTAGTTTGCACCAACAAATAGTGACACAACCTCCCACCTAAACGCATATACCATATCCGTTCCGCCGTAGATAAAAACAAAAACCTGTTTAAATAATAGCTTGTATATATTAATATATCAATCTTTTTAATTATTATAAACCCGTGTTTCAATTTACCGTATGCCCGTACAATTCGCAGTAGCAGACATTTATGTGACAGAAGATAAACGTATGTCCGACCGAGTCATGGGTGTTTGTGACACGTAATTTGTGTATGTTGTTCATACGCTATGAATAATATGTAATACACCGGATTCTAAGGGCCTGCGTACACTGGCGGCTTGGCAAGGAACCATTCGCCAAAACGCAAACGTTTTTACGGCAGTTTTGATTGAAACCATGCCTTGTTATCGTTAAGTATATTGATTTCTACAGCTTGAAGTGTGCCTTTTCATCACATCTACCGCGAAGTCCCGAAGGCAGCTGAAGCATTCCGAAATAAGCTCAGGCATTCCAAAAGATTCCAAGGCGTTTCGACGTCTGCATACACACCTGACTAAATTAATGTTTCTTCATGTTATAGTTATTGAACTAAATGTTTCGTTTTATACGTACCGTGATTATTAGAGTTACATCAATTTTTTTTTTAATAATGTCGTCTGGTACAGGCTCCAATGAAAGGGCGAATTCACAAATTAATCACGTCACAATCAAAAGGCATTCATATCTGAAATGAATGGAACTACAAATAGCAATTAACATTGCTTTGATGCAATACAAACTCGTATTTATTATGTCAGTACTGTACATAAAATTTAAACATGCTATCTACATTTAAAATGCATCATCATTTTACTTTTCAATCGTATTATGACGGCGCCTTGGGTAATTTATTTCATCTCAAATGCAGGCTTAATTAAGGAACGCAGTAAGCAAGGCACTTTCATCAGACATTTTATCGTAAATTGAAAACGAATCTAAACTTTATGCTATTCTGCGGTTTGCGATAAAAAAGAGATCCGATGTTTCAATGTAATGTAAATATATTAAAATACACACTGCGCAAATTATAGAAACTGCAAAGAAATTCTTTATTAAAACCGAACCGCATCGAAAGGAAATGTAAAAGGACTAAAACCAGTAACATAAAAATAGATTTTATTTTACACTGTTGAATCAATTTTCTTTTATAGGAATTAAAAAAGAAAGGGATGGTTAGACACGGGTCATTGAAAAATAGTACCTGTGTTATAAATGTTTATTTCTAGCTTGTATTGAAAATTCGTGTTGGTAACAAAGTTTCACTGTCGTCTACCTGAACATTTTTATTGTGTAACCAAGCAGTAATTTACAGTGCTTTCATGGGAACGTTTTGAAAAGGATTCCGTAGAAATGTTGGTCCGTAGTTAGATTTGAAAAGTATTATTTGTGTCGCCAAAAAGTTCTTGACCAATTCCCCCATCAAATGTCGTCATGGGACCAAAACCCTGTTGACAAATGCGAGTTATACCTCGTTTTTTTCGTCGTGATTTAAAAGGTAAACAATCTTACACTGTCTTTTTAATGTAATTATCGATTAAAAAATAAGACAGACACAAATAAAAAAAAATAAAAAATAAAGAATAAACAATAATTTAATGTTAAAATAAATTTCCGTATACTTCTAAATATTTTTTCAAGTTAATGAAATGAATAAAAGTAGTGCCAAGATTGTTTACCTTAATAAACGAGGTATACATTGATGTTGCTAGTTGCGGTCCCCAGGCCCCATCCTGACCGTGTCTACAGTTTCTTAACTTCGTCGATTACTTAGGATAACCGTAAGAGTAAGCTAAGATCGCGTCAAAGGGTAATACTAATTTTATTCCCTTTTCTTCTTCAGGTACTTTGCTTTATAAATATAAACTTTGAGACATCTCTCTGATCAACACCGTTTGATATTTGATAGATGGCCAGACAAATAATAAAGTGTTGAAGTCTTAACAAAGTTGATTCGAGGTTCCCCAAAATTGTTTTCTTTGAAGGTATTTATGTCAAAAGAGTTTTTGTCTGCAAATCGTTATGTAAATCAATCTAGAATAATACTCGTAGTTGACTTCTTTTAAGTGGTTACAACCTTCAACGTCTGTTACTTTCTATTAATCAAAGTACAACAGAAATATTTGAGGTTAAAATACCAGTAAATATCGTTGAGAAAACTAAATGTTTTGCCATTTTTATAGAATCCTAGTTTTTTCGTTTGTACTGAACTTCTCAAGGTTCTGTGGAGATTGTCTCATAGATAGTTTTCTGATTTTATAGGTTACTTTTCTTATATTTCCGTATACACGCGTTTGACCTGCACATTATCTTTATTATCTTTTGGTGTGGCTTTTTTTTAATAGTGGATAGCCAGTTGATAAAGTTATTGCGACTTCCGAGCGTTGCTTAGACATTTTCTTGAAGTTGGCTTGCAGACGCATTTCAAGTCAAACTAAATCATCGTGTTAACAAATCCCTATTGTGAGTGGTTCCAAAAGACCAAGTGCAAAGAAACTCCCAAGGAATAATTATCTTATAGTTATAATCATAGATAATACTTAAACCTATCGGGTTGTTCCTGTTCACTCATATAAAAGTTGTGTTTTCAAATGAACATATAAACAAACAAACATACAACACTGAATATAGAAGCAAAAAATAAACAGAGTGCCTACGTGGCGAATTTTCGCATTCCATACGAGACGTCAGTCATTAAAACATAAATAACAGCGGGAAATCTCTTTAAAACGATACACTCATACGTACGTTGCACCGCGGCCGTGGCTCTAACGAGAAGCATTTTTCATTTTTTTCAGCCTTGCCATAGAGAATAACTGTTGCGATATACCTACAGTAGGTACGCGATGCGCGTCCGATTTACTCAATACTTCTTTCACGTTTACTTTTACGCGAGACGCCTAATGTGTTACCCGTGAATTTTAACAGTATTATTGCTTAGTTTACTTTTATTGCTTACTTTTGTTTGAGTTAAGTTAATTTTGAGTGATTCGCGTGGTGTGCTGTGTAAAATCATTTTCAATAGAACTTGGCAATCATTAAAATTATTATGGTTGATTTTTATTAAGATCGCATTGTCTTTAAGATAATATCATAGAAAATCAGTCATGCAAATAAAGATAAAAATTAATTTTTGGGCTGATTCACACTGCCACTAAATTTTCTAATAGTGCCTTTAAAAATAATAAAATGAGTGTTAAGTTCTATCGAAATAAACAACAGTTGTAGTCACGAGAACGCCTCATCTTATCTATGTGACGATCTGATAGTAACATGTCTACAAAGCTGGGTTATCGGCTACCCATACATTAACCGCTAACGTTGCAGCGATGAGTGAAAGATCGGACGTTTTCAACACGAGTGTCCTCGAATTTTATATTTCCAGTGTTATAGACAATATTCTCTTGGGTGCGTAGCTACTTGTATAACTAGAGGGATGTTCGTTCCTGCTTCACTTGCCACTTGATCAAGTACTGACGATCTAATTCGTATCAATGAGTCATTGCGAGTGTGGCGCGGAATATTGTTTTGATTTTAATTGGATTACTTGAAGTTGCTAATTGGATGGGCAGTGTTTTTTTAAAACAAGTTGTTTCAATTGTTTCTTATGAAACTAAGGAAATAATGTAAATAAAAGGTAATATGTGAAGTTAAATTAGAGCCATAATACATTGAATAATAACGCTTAGTTTCTCGACAGACTTGATGCTGTCTCATTATTTTCTGTGTAAAGGCAATTGTTTAAATATTATATTTTCTTTATGTTTTCGCTTCATGTTCTGGCTATGCGAATTATGTTTTTTTTTAACTCGATTACCCCACAAGCTTACCGTTGAGGTATAGCTCGCGTAGTGTTGCAGAATTAAAAGTACTTTACCAATTTTTGTGTCGACGAAGTTAACCATGTCTGCGTTATTCTGAAGCATTGGCCTTCATATAATACAATAAATACTGATATGGGTTTATGGTTTAGTAGTAACCTAATACTACGTCCTACATGATGATAAGTGGTCATTGTCTGCCATGTGTTACCAAAAGAAGAAAGAAAGAAACAGGTGTTACATAAAAAAAACGTATTAATAAGGCAATAAAATATCGCCATCAGCACTATAATATACACCTAATTTAAAATGCGAATGGTAGCAATAACAATATACTAACATGTGCTGAGCTTCGTAAGCGTGTTATTATAATTTAATGTTTTACTAAGCTACCAGTGCTGTAGCGAGTTGCTGGCACGATGTAAGCACGGCACAGTTGAAATGCTAAGCGTATAACCAAATGAAACCCAACGTAACCTTCCACCGTAGCCGTATTATACTCAGACATGCACATTTTTTTTGCTTCCACGTTTAGCGGATGGTTTCCGTCTGAAATGTCTGAATGTGTCTGTTAAATTTTGTTTGAAATGTTGAATGTCTGTTTAAAAATTTGAGAGTTGCACAGCTGATGCGCGAAGCGTTGCGTTTATCTTTTGTTTTCGTTTTTTTAAATGCTTTGCATACTTTGCTTACGAAGCGAAAGCAGTTTTTCATTAATTTACTAACTAACGCGTGACTCATTGATATGAAGTTTGACTAATAATAACTAACTGTAGGAAATAAAGTCCTATTTACGATGTACATTTGTAACTATAACTAATTATACTAGTTTTTACTGGGTGGATTATAAAACACGACTTAACTGATTTATGACTTAGGTTTCTGTGCAAGTGGTCACTGCCCGTGGATATGTTTGGTCTTGGGTTCGATTCCTTGGGATATAAATAAAAAAAAAAATGTTATTGGTACCTAGTTGGTAGTGATTCGTGTCTTGTGTACCTACGTGCATACATTTGCGCTCAGGAAATAATAGTCTTGGCCTATGCGCGTTGGCCTTTATTTTATGTTACTACTTAGAAATTGAATTGAAAGCACTCAGTCCGACATGACTCGTATACAGAAAAACTAACACTACCATTAGACGGGATTTTGTCAAGCATTTACCCGTAAAAAGTCTTTTATAACTTCTATAACTTCCTTATTTGACGCAACGTTTTACCATCGTTCCACCACGTTTGAACTCTTCATCAACTAATCCACAGCCACCAGCTCAACCCACGAGGAAGCGAAGATCGGCAGCAATGGGGAGGAAGACTTGTGGAGTCTATGGGGCCGGTTGGTCTCCAACTGGGAGGTGGAGTGGAAGAGGCGCAACCAGTTCGTACGAGACCTGGTCCGCCAGGGGGTGCCACATCACTTCAGAGGCATCGTGTGGCAGCTACTAGCCGGCGTGGACTCGTCGCCGGAAAAGAAACTCTACGCCTCGTATATTAAGGTGGGTTTTTACGCAACTGTGACGGCTTGCCAAGCGATTTTTTTCGTAGGGTTTTGGTCTTGTTTGATCTGTCAGTGTAGAACATTATTGTTCTGCACCTAATAAGATTCTCCGAAACGTATCTCATAAGAGGAGTGTTTTCTAATTTATTTAGTAGCACGTTCCGAGAAATTCTCTGTTCAAATTGCTTTAAGCAGAACCAGGTGTTGAATTAAAAAAATCTCTTGGATTAAATTCTAAATAGTTGATTATTGATAAACAAAGGTACTAAGTAAATGGGGTTTTTATTTAGATTTGTCAGCTACAATAGACAGAAAATGATAAAGGTAAATCTAAATTGTTTTACGGCCAATTAAGTTTACCATTTACACGTGACAAAGTGAAATTAAACGTGAAATAATAATTGGAACCCGAACATTTGCGGTCGCCGAATTTTGTCGCTTGTTGCATAAAGCGAAATGTACGCATGTAGACATGATCGGAATAATAAGTAGGTATAAGTATAAAATACACGAAAATAAAACTTAAATATAGAACTAAAAAATATAACTATGGTACCAAGATACTGTTTATTTCAAAAGTGAAATTGAAAAATTTAACTACTGTTAAAAAAATATGTAGAAAAACAAATTCAGCGTGCACAAAATAACAGTAATGCATACAATGCAATATATACTACTTAGATATTAATACAATATCTCTGGAATACCAAAATTATTTTCATGTAAAATGTAGCTTAGGTGAAACTTTACAGCGCGCAGTGTCAATAAGTTATCGGATATCATGTAGAGCCAAGCTTCTAACGCTACACGTCCTAGCTCTACAAGCGCTAACTTTTCAAACCCTGTAGAGTTTACATAGTCATACTATATGTACAAGGAGTGATAGCCTTGTATTTTGAACGTTAGTCTCCCGAACGGGAGTTCCTGGGTTTACACCCCATGGCACGCACCTCTAATTAAAAAAGTTATGTGCGTATTATATACTAATTATCACTTGCTACGGTGAAGCAAAACATCGCTCAGAAACCTGCACACCTGAGAGTTCTTCATAAAGTTGTCAAAGGTGTGTGACGTCTTCCAATCAGTAATAGGCCAGCGAAGTGGTACCTTGTACCTCACACTGAGAGAGGAGATCCGAGCCTAGCAGTGGGACAGTTATGGGTTGCGATGATGGCCATTTAGCTAAAAATGTGTAACAGAAAATTAATAACAAAATAGTAATGTAAAGCGAATACTTTTTCTTCATAAACTCATACCACGGATTCTATAAAAAAAGTATAGTGCCTTTAGCCTTGTTATAGAGTATGACGTTCGCTAGGAGTCAAAACTAATTAAACAACACAATCAATATGATGTTTACACGCGGTGCGGCTAACGCTGAACTATGACGGTGTCTGTCACACCCTATCGCGTAATTTGCTAGCATTAATATCTATGCTGTCAATATCGATGCTATTTTTGAGTTACCTATTAAAACTGGTTGCAGAGAATCGATTAGTGGCTAATAACTGTCGTTACTAAAATTGTAAATACACGGTACATGTACCAAAATAACATTTAGTAAAATTTTTGTCTGTCTGTTTGATCCGGTTAATCTCTGAAACGGCTGAACCGATTTTGATGGGACTTTCATTGGCGTATAGCTGATGTAATAAGAAATAATTTGGCTACTTTTTTTCTACTTTCGTTTCTACATAGGTTTCCCGAAGCGAAGCGATTGCGGGTCCATTAGTTGGTATATAAAATTTGTTAAATAGCTCTTGAATCTCAATAAATCGACACTTACATACGCGTATTATCATGGCTGCGTCAATTGTCAATTATTATCAGTATGAATTTTCTTTCTTCAGGCGAAATCAGCGTGTGAGAAAGTGATTCGTAGAGACATCGCGCGCACGTACCCCGAACATGACTTTTTTAAAGAGAAGGACGGTCTCGGCCAGGAGTCCCTGTTTAATGTTATGAAGGCGTACTCCTTGCACGACAGAGAGGTCGGCTACTGTCAGGGGTCCGGGTTCATTGTCGGATTGCTGCTAATGCAGGTATGTTGGTTTTATTAATGCTTTTTAATTTTAGTGACTATTTTTTGACCGCTATAATTTACAGAAGAGCGTTTTAAACTTTTGGAATACGCCGTTTGCGTAACGCATTCTAATTCATGTGAAAATGTGATTTGTGATCATTTTGCTAATATTTTTACTTTTAGAAGATATTAATGGACAAAAGTAAAAGTGCTTTTGTGAGTTATAATTATATACATATATTTTGCTACGTAGTAAAGATAGAGGCATAGAATTTTATTTAAAACTGTTAAACGTCATTATGTCGTCAAAAATCACGTTTTAAAATTAATAAAAAATAATGCATTTAATTACATCAAGTTCCTATAAAAACTGTTAAATTAGATTAAAATGAAGCTAAATTATTTCTTACTATCAGATGCCCGAGGAAGAAGCGTTCGCGGTATTAGTGAAGATCATGCAGTTGCATCGCATGCGAGATATGTTCAAGCCGAGCATGGCCGAGCTCGGGCTATGCATGTTTCAGCTAGAGAACCTCATGCAGGAGTTGCTGCCAGACTTGCACTTGCACTTCCAATCACAGGTAGGTTTAACACAACAACATAACCACTAGAATACTATAGCTGAGCCATTACAAACGTGCAAACTACGTCATCAATCATTTTATCATATCTCTCGTTCACACCTATATATATATCGGAACTCCACTCCCACATTCCAGCGAGAGTTCCGATATTCCTATAAGTGTGAACGAGAGATATGATAAAATGATTGATGACGTAGTCTGCACGTTTGTAATGGCTCTACTATAAGAAACGTTTCAGATCAAACTTTGAGTTAAGTGGGGGTAAGCGGGCAGGGAAGCGTCAACCTCATTGATTAATTTAAAATTGCGAATGTTTTATGCTTTACTATTTGCCCATAGTAGACTACACGACAAAGAAAGTAGAAATTATTAACATTTGAAAGCCGTTGGTTTAACAGTTCGATTTGACCCTTCAACCATACCATTAAGCTGAACTTAAGCGGAGTCTCTAGAAATCATGGACTAAAAAAAATCTCATGCAATAATGGGTATCAAATGAAAGGGATTAACACAGAACAAAAAAAACTATATAATCGTTAGTTAATATCCGTAATTTGTTTACATATCACACTTTTTAGAGCATAGTTCTACACTAGTCAACTTTTAGTATTTAAGTGTTTTTATCCAACATTAAAATTATTGTAACATTTTTTTTATCCAAAATTTTTTTTAATCCACCAGGGGTTCACCACATCGATATACGCGAGCAGTTGGTTCCTCACTCTGTTCACTACGACGTTGTCTCTACCGCTGGCATGTCGGATCATGGACGTGTTCCTCTCGGAGGGAGTGGAGATAGTGTTCAAGGTGGCCCTCGCCATGCTCACACTAGGAAAGGATGATCTGTTATGCCTCGACATGGAGAACATGTTGAAGGTGAGTGGATTTAATTAGTGGTTTCATCCATAAAGTTCTGAAAATGTATCCGTTAAGGTCCGTTTTTTATCCATCAAGTGTTTTCGGAGATATAATTGCGATTCATATAGAGATATATGGAGTTGCTATGCTGGACTGTTTAGTTGGTCATGGTTGTAATTGGCAGCTGGATGGAAATTTATATGATGTTTTAAGATTCTTTTCTCGGTTTGGGTCTGAGTACTTTATTTGAGTTGTCCATAGTATTCACGATAGAATAAATCCTACTGTGGGACTATAAGTGTGTAGCATTTATGTAATACAAGTTATGTTATTGTACCATCATCATTTTATAATTACAACTGGGATCAATAGATTAACATCTTCTCCGAATACTGAAATGCTGAAGAAAATGCCAATAACGGTCACCCATCCACTTTCTAACCGCGCCCGCAGTTGCTTAACTTACATGATCATTTACGATCGATGCAAGGTAATGATCCATAATCGCTCCAGGAACAGTAAATAATAAATTTCACATGTATAATCTGTGTTTATTAGTAAATATGACGTCACACATCCAGCTCATAATCATGATATCATCAGTGTTATCAAGTCTCTTATCACACTGATAACACATAATTATTCGTTGAAAAACACATCGGACAAGTCATTTTAGTGTTAAATAGATTGTTATTATATTTAATAATTACTGAGGTAATTATACAGGTTTTTTTGTTAATACAATGTTTAATTTGAGGGAGTAAGGTGTGTTTTATCAACATTTTTGTAAGTTATATTCAAGTTTGAGTTTAGAGAGTTTGTTAAAATGTCTATATGTTACAATAGCGTTACTTGTTTTGATGTAGTCAAATATTTTGATACGATATTTGGTTACAGGAAGTTCATAGAACTATCTTATTTGTATTCTTATATGAGTATACATAAGTATTCTATGTTTTAATATGCCTCCTACACTCTGACATAAATGTTATTCATTGATGACGTCACAACCTACTAGGTGACTAATGTGTTGTATAAATTATTTTTAACATTTTATAACCTTTATATATTTTTATCTTTTTATAACCTTCATCGCGCGGTCGGAAAGTGAAGGGGGACCATTATTGGCCAATTTTATTCAGCGTTTTAGTGCTTCAGAGGGCACGTTAAACTATCGGCTTAGGTTATTGTTAGATAACCATCGTTTTAGCTATAAGACAAGTAGGCTCACTAGTAAGCCATAATAGGTTGAGTCCATTAAGTGAATCTACCCAATCAAACTGAATTTAAATTTCTGTTCTCGGTGTGGGTGTATGTTTGTGTTACGACACAGGGAATCCTAGTGTAGGGCTATGAGTGTATAGTGTTATAAACTTATGGTTTATTTGTTTACAGTATATTCGAAAAGAGCTACCCGCAAAGGCCGAAGCGGACCAAGACTCGTTTATGAACTTGGCTTACACTATCAAGGTCAATCCGAAGAAAATGAAGAAACTGGAGAAAGAATATACTGTGATAAAGACAAAGGAGCAAGGCGACATCGCAGTCTTAAGAGTTAGTATGCATGTATTGTTTATTTTCGATATTAACTTTTATACATGTTATTTTGTAAAGAGTCATATATTATATAATTATTATTATTTTTAAAAAGACGTGAGGGGCAGTTTATTTTCTCGTCTCTTCTCCATATCAAAGCACTTTTATGAAACGGGGGTAGATTCAAACAATTGACATGCATAAGTGTGTCATTGATACCTATATGAATAAATGATTTTGAATTTACTATTCTATTCATCCATTTTAGTTATTTTGCAAATAACGACATTATACAATATGCTTGCGAAAACGTTAGCCGAAAAAATCACTTACACTAACACATAATATAATATAAAACAGAATTCATAAAACAATAATTAAATTACTTTAAAACTGATTATTTAACAAATAACAATGTCTAATCTAATCAAATTCAATGTACAGAATTAGGGAGTAAAAAAGAGGGTTGTTTTTTGTTACTATTTCTTTTTGTTATTTTTGGTTAAAACAAACATTGAAACATTACATAACTCCATAATATCGTAACCGCCAGTGTCTCCGCCAAGAGAACCGTCTACTGAAGCAACGGGTGGAACTATTGGAGAAGGAGAGCTCGTCTCTTGCGGAGCGGCTGGTGCGTGGGCAGGTGGACCGAGCTGAGGGGGAGGAGGAGACGTTTGCGCTTGCGCGGGAGGTGCACGCTCTACGACGAGCTAATCTGGACGTGCAACAACGACTCGCCGTCGCACAGGATGAAATACGGTCGCTCGAGATGACGATCGCCGAGGTTGGTGACTGTGTATGTGTATATACTTCGTTTTTTCGTCGTGATTTAAAAGGAAACAATCTTACAGTGTCTTTTTATTGTAGTTATCGATTTAAAAATAAGACAGATACAAATTAAAAATAAAACTAAAGAATAAACAATAATTTAATGTTAAAATAAATTTCCGTATACTTCTAGATATTTTTTTAAATTAATGAAATAAATAAAAGTATTGCCAAGATTGTTTATTTTTTAAATCACAACGAAAAAAACGAGGTATAGGTGTGTGAATGTATGTATAGCTTGGCAATAAAGACCTGAAACGGAACTAATTTTAATTGTTTGCAAGTTTTGCAACATTTGAACTGTTCCGTCAGTTAGTACAAGTTGTGTCATTTCTGAGTTGTTCGTCAAAATAGCGCGTTTGGATAATTTTGACACTTTTTGATTCACGCGAGCTATATGCTGGAAGAAGCTAATTTTATTATTAGAAGTCTACAAAAATCAAGCGTGATCTATTATGATGGTCTGTGTAGAGTTTCGAAGATTATGATTAGATTATGTTTTTGAAATGTATATTGTGTAAGATGTCCTTGTTAAACCTCATACAGCGCTCCGCAGTATGTGCTTAAAACACTATAGCAGCACTCGAGACTTTAATACAGACATATCGACAGAACAACTCTCGTCAGTCATCACTGGAGGGCTCCGGTTCCGGCGGGGGCGAGGGCGGAGGCTCCGAGCTAGCTCGTTGTCTACAGCGCGAGCTAGTGCGGGCGAGACTCGACGCGGCAGAGCGAGAGGCCGCAGAAAGAGAGCTCTCCGCAAGAATAGCCGAGCTTGAGAGTGAGAATAAGAGTCTGAGACGACAACGCGTTGACAACAACGTCGCTCATTTACAGGTTGGTTGTTGACGGTTGTTTGTTGATGTTAAACAGCTTGTATATTGCTCTAATGGTTAATAGAAAATCAAAATTCTCAGTTAATAGATAGTTGGTTTAAATATTGCGTATTTCGTTCTTATAATATTTGTTAACCCATTTACGCTGCTTCCAAAAGCTATTTAAGAAATATATACTTTTAATATTTCATTTTTAACTAAGACAAGGCATGACTGAATAAATAATACTGTATACTCACTCATAATGTATTATATAATCTGTATGATAAATTCTGTTGTTACTAGGACGAGTTGATTGCCGTCAAGTTAAGAGAAGCCGAAGCCAATCTGTCGCTAAAAGATCTGAGCCAGCGCGTCGCCGAACTATCGGAGTCTTGGCAGCGGCACTTACAAGTAATCCATTCTTATAATACAAGTTAAAGTAATGCCCCCACATTGCCTTCAGGTTCTGTTATTACAATGTAATGTTTGTATGGTACTTCTCTAACATTGTATCATGTAGGCAGCCATGATAGAAAAACACATAACAGTAATTTGTTTTAATCGATTACACTATACGACATTTCATGCTACAACTTGGCATGTCGCATGGGAAATGTTTTGGTTACCGCGGGATGTCAGATAAAAGGTACATCGAAGCGAAGCAAGTGCGGGTCCACTAGTTAAGATATATAATTATAATGAACTAGAAGTCGCCGGCGGCTCCGCCCGCGTAATTTTCCCGTTTCTGGAATATTTTATCTATTCTAGCCCTATTCATCATAGCGTGATGTTATATAGCCTATAAGTTTTCTCGATAAATGGACTATCTAAGACTAAAAAAATTTTTCAAATCGGTCCAGTAGTTCCTGAGATTAGCGCGTTCAAACAAACAAACAAACAAACTCTTCAGCTTTATAATATTAGTATCCTACTATCCTACTAATATTATAAATGTGAAAGTTTGTAAAGATGTTTGGATATTTGGATGTTTGTCCCTCCTTCACGCTCTAACCGTTGCACAGATTAAGCTGAAATTTGGTACACAGATAGGTTGCATCCAGGAATAGGACATAGGATACATTTTATCCCGATTATAGGTTCCCTTGGGATAAATTCAATATTTTTTAAAACGACTCTTCTGCGGGCAAAGCCGCGGGCGACGTCTAGTAGATAATAATAATAATACCAATCATTAGGAACATCGCCAAGAAGTCCCACCAGCTCCGGTTCAATCCAACGTTGTGTCGGATATCATGGCGACGCCGAAGAAGCTGCTGCGCGCGTGGGAGGGTCGCTCGGCAGACCTGCAGAAACTAGAGGAGGAGCTTATGACCACCAAGATTAGAGAGGTCGAGGCCCTCACGGAACTGAAGGAACTGCGGCTAAAGGTATGTTGGTTTATTTATCATCATCATCTTCATCATTGTCATCATACCTAATAATAATGTTAATTAATAAAAATGTTGAAAACAAGCATTTTTCTGTAAATAAGCATGTTTCTGTAAATATAAATTATTTTTTTTACCAAAATACCCCAATGAAAATTTTCATCGCAATCGTTGTTGACTGCTTTCCTCAAACTCGATTACATAAACAAATCCCTCGTATAAAATGAGTAATAATGTATTTCATTCTATAACTAAGGTCATGGAGCTATCAACGCAAGTCCAGGTGTCGACCAACCAGCTGAGACGGCAAGATGAAGAAGCGAGACAGCTGCGGGAGGCTCTCGACGCCGCGCTACAGCGAGAGAGGGCTCTGCAAGCGCGGCAGAGAGAATTCCAACATAAATATGCCGATTTAGAAAGTAAAGCGAAATATGACTCGATGCAGGCGAATATCAAAAACATGGAGGTTGCACAAAGAATAGCCGAGCTTGAGACGGAAGTCTCCGAATACAAATTAAAGGCGAGTTTAATAATACAATTCTGATAATCTCTGTAATTTGAAATCAAACACAACATTATTTTTTTACCTATGCTTTTGCGGGTATATAATATACTCAATTTAACATAACCTTCCTTAGGGCCTTATACTAGCGGATTGCGAGCGTCCTCAAATCGGAGCGGGCGCGCAACGAACACGCTGCGCATGCGCAGACGCGCGACGTATTCGCTGCGCCCCCGCCCCGCCTCATAGCCGTTTGCAAACCGCTAGTATGATAAGGCCCTTAGTGATAAATAACCTAATAATTTCAGAATGAGGTGATGGCGACGGAGGGGGAACTTCGATCCAATATTGACGACTCCGAACGAGTTCGCGATTTACAGGAGCAAGTGGCGGAACTGACGGCTGAGGTACGAACAGATAGACAGACAAACACTGACAAACAGACACATACTCACACACAGTCAGACAGAAACACTAAGATGAAACCACAGTTACAATAATTTCAATATATAACATAAGTTACTATAATATGTCGATATGTCCTACACACAACTCGGTTATTGGCACTTGAGTTGCATACAATGTATATGTCCATTTTGTAAAATAGATTAAAAAATATATAATTTTCAAAGAGCAAAATTATTTGCTCCTAAGAAGGCGCTATAACCAATTGAAATTTTTATTTGAGACTTTTGTAAAACTTTCTTTTTTCTGTGGCCGATTTGTGTGTTGGATAATAATAATAATAACAATATTTAAATGAAATTACATTTAAGTTGTAATATATTTTATATAAATATGTATATTTTGCCTTACAGTTTCATATAACAAATCCCGCTTTGCTTCTATAACATGTTTTGGTTGTCGTGACGTCATAATGCTTTTCAATCGTTAACATTTTTTCATTTCCGTTCTTTACTTCTTGAGTACGGTCAGAAAAAAATATCTGTGTCATAGGGCCCAGCTAATAATTTATTGAGGGGCCACACTGTACTTTGGGGACCCCAATGGGGACCTAATGTGGTTTTATGCGTATCCACTTTTATATGAAATGTTAGTTTATTGTGGGAAGTACAGCATAAGAGTTAAGGAAATTGTGGATTATACTGGATAACTTTTTGCTTACTCACATTCGGACCACGTATCATTAATAGGGTCAATACATCGGCTATTTCTGTGTTTGGTATTGTATATAATTTATATATTTACATACTTCTTCATATTATCATGTCATAATTATTACGATATGTTTTTGTACTAAACATATTATAGTGGAAATAGTGAATATAAATGTAATTTTATCCAAATTTGCTTGAATATTTTAATCTTCATCTATCCGCATATTTTTTCTGACCGTACCTACACATCATTAACAGTTAATGATATACATAGTTATTTTCCGTAGAGTAATACATGGTCGTATATTGAAATAAAAGTATATTAAAATATACTCGGCAGTTATTTAATAGTATAATATTTAATGTTTGCATCAAAATATGAGTAAAATGATGTATGTAGTTTTATAAAATTTGTTTATGTTAGAGTATTCAAGTAGTATTTAAGTATAGTTGTAATAATACGATTTTTTTTTATTTAAAACTTTATGTACGTAATTGTATTTTAATATATTCATTCTCTTATATAGACGTTTGTGGTATGTACTT
Source organism: Lerema accius (assembly GCA_001278395.1). Taxonomy (NCBI): domain Eukaryota; kingdom Metazoa; phylum Arthropoda; class Insecta; order Lepidoptera; family Hesperiidae; genus Lerema; species Lerema accius. The sequence continues at coordinate 1,587,679 of LGAG01018921.1, forward strand.
ATGTAGTAAGTTTAATTAATTGAAATAAAATAATGATGAATTCATTTCAATATAATATTTTAACTCAAAGTAGTTATTTATAGAATGAAAGTTTGTATCGAAAACAATATACAATAAATATACTTAAGTACATAATATATAATATGTTATTTGTAGTATAATGCATAATATTTATAGTATTTAAATGTTATAAGTACAATAGGGATTGAAAACACAATTATTGAAATATTTTAGTTTTATTTCATTGTTACGATCTGTTATACATATTGGTCATATAATTTCCTTTATGTTCAGTATGATTTCATGTAATATTTTGGACTTTGAAATAACTATATAATTTGTTTGTAGTAAGTTGTAACCCTTATGATCAAAAAATGTATTTAAAATACCCTTATACAGAACAATATTTAATGCAATTTTCAGTTTGTGGTTTTAAGGTGCTCCCTCACTAGGGTATTCTGTTATTACTGTTAACTACTACTATAGACTACTTGTAATTACGTTTGACTACTGACTTTCTTATTATGAAGCATTCGTGTGTAATGAACAAATATAGATCAAATTTGAAGTAAGTATATTTTTTATATAAATTACTAGCAATTTTTACTAAATATTACAGACTGCTCTGTAATGCTGGGATCTTTTGACACATAAAATGTAATGTTAGAATTGTAACATTATATTATAAGGTAATGTTACCGGTGAGTGAGCACCTTTAGACGTTGTCCATTCACATAACTCTTTAAGTAGTGGAGTAATATTAGTTTGATGTTGTCAGGTCAAAAAACACTTTGTTCTAATGTTACATTAAAACTTTTATTATGTTTAAACAAATGATTTTGGATAAGCGAATTATAACAAAAGTTTAGCTTACATTAAGAATATTCTAGAATTGATAAGTAATATCTTTCTTAGTCTTTATATACGACGCTATAGGGACGCGGTGATGACTTGCGTTTATAGACACATTATATATATACTCTTAAGTCCTTCTTAAAAATAGAGCGAAGAGAAAGCGTTGCAAAACGTTTCCATTTTGTAGTGTATAAGATCGCTTGAAACTAGTCACATAGAAATACTGTTCTATTTCGACTGTCTTTACAATTAATTACATTTAAGCGTTATTGTACATTACAAACAGAATATGCTTTGCTATGCTTTCACTTTTTTGTATATTTAATAAGGACTTAGTGTTTTCAGTGAATTCCAGCGTTACGTAACATGTAGCATTTTACAAACTATCGTCATCACAATCCTAACGTCGTATGTAAAGCCTGAATTCGTATTAACATAAGTCTTTTTCGACCTGGCGACATCAACCCGTCTCCATATAACACGACGGCTTCGATGTTCTAAGGATCTGCTTGGCACCGCACAGTTTCCGACACCAAACAACACGCCGGCCACTGAGCCCTGGACGTGGCTCAAGTAAGTGTGCATTATATAGGCCGTTAAACCGCGTTTTCAATAACGACTCGGCTCGACAAGTGCGCTAGAGAAATTCCCCCTTAAAAACAAGTGAATAAAAGTTTTGAGATAAATTGAAAAGACTTACTTTTTAATTAAAGTAAATAATTTAATTTAACGATAATTGCGACTTATGGTTTTTCTTTTTAGCAGGTCAGAATTAATGATGTTTCGTAGCCGATTCGTACTGAAAACACGGCACCTACCTGCCTTGTGTGTTTATTTTTAGACATCTATTAATTATGACACACGTTGTATAAGTTCTGGTGTGATATAAAATTAAAATAATTTACTTACCGTATACTGGGAGTATAACAATGTAATCATGTATAAATAGCAGACATTTTCAATACATTTACTGTGCCTAAGACATCCATTGGAATCTTGGTTTTGTCGGCTTTATAAAAGGCTAGATGATAATTAGGTATGATTATAATTATTGGTAATTATTTATTGGGTGACTAAGATATTTACCGTCAACTTTCTCACAATTTATTTTTGAAAATGAAATTTCACACAATCATTTGCATTCATTGATAAAAGGGTGAAAGGTCTCTAATTCAATTAATGTATATTCTTTATGCATTTATTACAATTTACATAGACAATGGGACCGAAACGTCAAGTACTATATACGTCTCTTTCGGTCACTGGCGTTGTAATAATATGTGTTTAATAGAGGCGTAATTATAAACAAATGACTAACCCTAAACCCTTTCTATGTATATGTAATTGAGTTATAAATTTCGTAAATATGACGTCATTCGTCCCCTCCCCCTTCTTGTCACGCACTGTTACATTGTGTTACCTTCCCCAATTCCTTGTCGTGTGACGTAATTTATAGATGTGTTCTTGCATCGATTCGGGAGAACAGGCGTATCGATTATTTCGATATTTGAATTTCGACACTACGTCAATCGGCATACAGCTCTTTTAAATTTTTAGGAAAAAATGAATATGATAATCAAATTACCTTTTAGAGTATGGGTTTTTAAGTAAAATAGCAAGACCCATTTAAATGATTCTTTGATATTAAAATGAATTTATTACTCAATACTTCGTAAATAACTGACATAAATAACATTTTAATGATGTAAGATTAATCATTTTATATTATGTTTTTTACACGACTACAATTACTCGGTGTACAAAATTGATACGCCTTATGGTTATTTAACGTTAAACTCCCTATTCGATCAATTGCTTAAGAAATTCTAGATTTTTCTATTGTATAGTAATATTGTATTGGTATTTGTATTTTGAGTTTTAGAACCAATAGCTCTTTTATGCTTTGCGTATGAATTACACACAAAGCTATTCTATGAAAGTATCTATAATTATGCTAATAAAATATTTTATGTAATTAAAAACTTAAAAGTACATAAGAAATAACTCCATTCGTAATAATAATAAACAACGATTAACTTTAATCGATGTCTTATGTCTAGGTTAATAATTCAGTATTTTAATTAATATATAATTCAGTCTTTTAATACTTAATTCTTCGTGGCCAGCATCTTAGTTTGATGATAAAAAATATTGTATCTATATTAAGAAACATATTTATCGCAAATAACTGATTTTTTTTCAAATCAAACCAAAGTTACCAACCATATATCTTTGGCGCGCTAACTAAAAATATTTAGGTGTAACGTAATATCTATAGCACATTTTTTATCAATGTTTTCTTATGACGTTATCACGTCAAATTATCGTCCGTAACGGACTTTACCGACAACCATTGTATTTTTACACTCAGACAGGTGATGGACCCTGAGGCCTTCAAGGTAGCGGTGCCCTTAGCATTTTCCATCTTTGCTACGTGGCTAACCTGTCAATGGAGACTAGTATAGGTACATTCTGTGCTGTCAGACAAATGTTTTATGGTCCCTAATACATTGGGTGCATGCGTTTTGTATGTCACTCGATAGACTATCATATTCTACAGTATAATATTCTAATCGGTTGATGTATAGACCTACTTTTCTTAGACTAGCCATTATGATATTATATTAATTTAACCGTTCCGCGTAGAAAGAGACAGGGTTACTAATTGTAAGTTTATTTGTTAATTTATTTTGATAGAAGTGAATGGGTAATACCTATTGGGTATTTTGATAGACCTGTAAAATAAATTATGGCAGATACTTTCGCAGACTAGACATGCAGTATGGTATAGTATATAAGCTAACACACCTTAAAGATTATATTGAAGTAGATTGTGATTTAATTAAAAACTTAGCTCTTGGTGTAAATTAGATGAGTGTCAAGCTGTAACATAGGTAAAAGTTCGCATGAAAATACATAGATCATAATAATAACATGTTGCATGTGCGCTAGCCGATTGTTTTAGCATTTTATCAGTTCATGCATGCCGCTTTCGTTTTTTTCGCAATACATATTGGAAGCGAGATTTAAACTATGTGAAGACAATTCATAAACGAAATATACATGTGAATAATTAAGTCTTCAGTGATATTTGACTATGGAACGTGGTAAGCCAAACCATATTTCATTATCCAACATCGAATCATATGCTGTAAGAAAGTTACTACTCCCTTATTCATGAAACATTTTTGTTCAAGTTCAAAATTATTATTGATATTCTATTTACCGTCCCTAATCATGGTCATTGTCAGCTAGCAAGCTGTATGTTTAAATATGGGGTTAAAAAACGCTTCCGAAATGCTTTTAGATTTGCGAAATTCTTTTGCTTCTGCGTACACTTTCTCTTCTCTTGCTCACTCAAAGCTCCCCTCTACGTTTATTTTAGCAGTTTATTTTCTATTATTTCTAATTCCTTACTGGCATATTCTATATATTTTTTTAACTTTATGTACTCACTAATATTACTGTAAATAAAATCTTAAGCACAAAAATATTTAAGACATATCAAGGAGGCAAATAGTGTACGTGGAATTGCTTCAGTTTGTGTTATTGTGTTGTCGTGAAGCCTTTAAGGATACTTAGATTTAAATTTTACACAATATTTAGTGTTATTGTAACAGCGATGTAACAATTTTCACATAGATCTTAAGTACATTTAAAATAAGAAGAGATAAAAGATTACAATGTCGCAGTTACAACATTGGTTAAAGGCTGTTTTGTCAAGTGAAGCATAATAGATGGAAGTAGGGAACACTGATACGTACTTGTGGTTGTGTGCGTTGCGTAGCTAGAATAGAATGCTATTTGTTACTTTAACTTAATAAGCAACATTGACGTATAGAGCACTTATCAAATTAGAAATCATAACAGTCGATTGTACAAGAAATTCACTTGTGTATTTATTGTACAGGGCATAATAGGTTACACAGATAGACAGTGTGCATGTTCTTCAATGGTGTGCATGTAAGGCACAGGGAAGTGTGTACGTTGAAATTATTTGCTAGGTGCTCTATAATCTGTTACATACATAACTGCATGTGCTATGAACTTGTTATATTTTGCACAGATTTTATGAATATTAATTTATAGCAGTACAGAATAATTACAAACGATTGCTAAAGTTGAACATTTGAAAAGCGTAACAAGTCTAGAGACATTTTTAGGTCGTTTATTTCATGACATGCAGTTATGTGTACGGCAGACATATTGTATTAAAATGTTCGCACTTTGCACCTACTCAACGTCAACTCCACTCCGCCGCGATTTACAGTCAAGACATTGAAATATGATCTTTATTCCCGGTTGCATATAATATGGAGAAAGCTGCAAGCATCAACTACACTAAAGCGCATAAAATTTGTGTAGATCACGGTATAAAGCTCATATTCAATGCTTCTTCAACGAAGTCGTGTCCGAGGTGTCGTAGAGTAAGTGTAATATGCGAAGTAAATATTTGTATGTAAACATTCCGTTTCATGATCAGGTTATGAGATTAGAAGCATGGAAAGCGCGCGCTTCAGGGCGAAGCATTAGTCGAGCTGAATCACTCGAGGAAGAAATAGAATCTGATGAGAAACTTCGACTGGTGTTCCGACGGGAATCCGCTGCGTCACTAGACCTCGCCCGAAAGCCCTCGTAGCGACAACAAACACCGACTAGATCGGTGACTTTATAACCTGTAAGTACACGTATGATCGCTGATCGACAGTGACGGTGAACACCTTCCATCTTACCATTAATATGCGAGTGGAAAAGTTCGTCGATCAAAAGTCACGTTTGTCGATCCACGTAGTATTGGAGATTGTACGCGCACTTGTAATTTGACTTGAGACTTCTATTTGTTTATCTATTTTTCAATCACCAATTCTGCGAACATTTTCGTGACACGCAAGTAAATTCTCTAAGAAGTCTTAAGTTAATATCTAAACATACACATGCACGCAATTAAATTATCACAGTTAAGTAACATCGCGGTATTTGATAACTATAGACACTTGTTTACACGCAGTATGTGCGATCCGCAGACATCTTCTAACTGCGGTTGTAATATGTATAATTTATATTAAAAATAGCACAAACATTTTATATATTACTATGTGTAATACTTAGAAAAAGCCGACATTTGTGCATCGTTGGTACGTGTAATGTTAATAAGGCTACATTTTAATATTGCAACGATCTACGATTTTAACCTTAAAAATCAAAATATCTGAGGGTTCGTTATTGCTACAGAAGGCGCGGGCGCTTATAATCTTGCTGTAACAAGAATGTTGATTTTAAAATAAATTTTGTTTCTCACAAATATTTAAAAACCTCGAATTTCTCTGTCTGCAAAATCGGTGAGGTTATGTGTTAGTTTCATTCACTAATCATTAGCAGGTAGCAGCCAATCAAAGCAGCTTAAATTGAATTTTAAAAATGTAATTTAGTTTTTTTTATCGCTACGTTGGCAGCGACGTCGTCTAGTTAAAGTTTATTTAAACATTTAGTAGAATTAGTGGATACTCGATATTTTACTTAACATAGAAACGATAAGTAGTTCATAATATGAAGGTACGATACATATTCGAAGTTAGTAAGTAGTAATATACATTATGTCAATTCGTGTTTTAACATAATGTATTTTGAAGTGTCATGGGACTTGAAATTGATATATTTTTATGCTTCGATCGAAAATACCAACTAGAACTATTATCGGGCTAGTAGGTACCTATAAAATATACTTGAACAATAACGGCGACAATTAAACTTAATTGTCTTCAATTTACCAAATATAAAAATGCGTTTTGTTTTTATTCTTTAGTGCAGAGTAAATAGTCGCATGACACTTCGATAACGTAGGAAAATTTTATAGATGTACGAAAATATAAAAAGTAAACGTCATTTTCTTATTCCATAATTTTATTTAAGCGATAAAATGGTCTTTGTAGAAAATATTCGTAACCATAGAATAATCATGTAACCTCAATTAGTAATTCCCGATGCCAACTTATTCAAAATTAGGTGTAATGTAGTAACTGACATGTTTATCGTACTTACAATTAAATATCACAAGGCTGTATGGATGTCTTGAAATTTTGATAGGTATATTGTTTGTTAGGAGATAGCGACCCCTTTTATGGGATGGGTAAGGTACCTTTTTTACGAGGAATTGTCGAAATGCGGAATCACATAGAGTTGTTCGGGTCACGTGTTTATAAATTTGTCTAGTAGATATTTTTTAATTTTTCCGCCGACATCACAAAGATATACTCTATCCTAAGTTGCTACGTGAATTATGTAGGTACGCTGTATTTTAAAATTGTAATGCAGTGAGAACGATTTATAGTAGGTATTATTTTTTATTCATTGACACATTAATATTTTAATAATTGACATAATAAAATCAATTAATAAATTTATTCCTAATAATGTCTGTAATTTAATGAAATAGTTATAAAACATATTATTAATGAAGGTGTTTCAGTTTATTCAAAAATATAGCGATGTATTTGTTTGTGTATTTTTCACAACCTGCACTGTAAAACAAATTTGTATTTTTTATAAGTATTATTAATTATAACGGAACTCCACTCGCGACTTGACCATTTCAGTCTAACTGTTACATTCCATTTCTTATATCATTAATTTATTTTAAGATAATGTATTTGCTTAAGACTAGATACAATTTTGTATATGAGTATAGTATTGTATGTATAGGAACACTGCGTATTGACCGGCTTGCTAATACGGGGTCCAAAATAATTTTACTATTTCTAACATACAAAGATATAATCACTTACTGTTTTATGGAGTATATATACATATATACTATATAATTATTTTCATTTACTTCTATACTTTTCACGACTGAATTATACTTTAATACACACTACACATAAACACATACATACACACACACACCTACACACATGGCGGAATGTGACAGTAACTACTCCACCATAAATTATTATCTTCTTAACTCCTTACACATATTTGTCACATTATATAAAATGTAGTCCTTTGGCTAACATCCACTAGTTTTTCTATATGACCCATATTTCCACCTAAAATCAAGGAACTAGGGTTTGTTCCTACTCAACAATACTGAACTTTATTCGCAGGGCTATAAGACTCATTTTACACAGGGTGGATTAGACATACATGATATACAAGTGTACACACATTGCAATATGTGCGATGGTATTCTGATTACAATAGTAGTAAATGTGTGGTTGAATATTTCCTTTAGTTGAGTAAGAAAAATTCCTTAGTATAATTGCTTATTTTATTGTTGTTACGAATAATAATATTAATAAATGTAACCAAAAAAGAAATTAACTTATGTTTCCTTAGTAATTGTCGGTCGGAATAGCAGTGTTATGTACTTAGGTAATTTCTTAAGATGAAAGAATCGTGTGAACGTATTAGTTAATACTCAAAATTCCTTAAAATTTAATTTTGAAAATTGATTATTTTATAATTTTTAGTAACCTCATAAATGATTAAGAATACGTGTGTCTTAAAACTTGCCGATTGTATTGCGTTCTCAATAAATTTAGCAGCTAGATATAATTCTTATTTCACGGTAGGTATGTCTATTAAAATTCTCATGTCAATTAATTGCTTAGAAAAAATAACACGTTTGAAAACCAATACATCACCTACACAAAATGTACTTATTTATAACAGCTACAATAACATCTCTAGTCTGATGATTACAGTATTGAAATTCAATAAAACTATTAAATACTTTAATGAAATTCATCACATTTCACAAACAACATTGTTCCAACTGAGACACCATAAAGTAGGTATTAGTGACTTGAATTATTTTTTTAATTGAAACATTATTATAACAAGATTTTATTAGAATATTTTTTCTTGATTTTCTTTCTATTTTTGCGAGTAGGTATATTGATTATAATCGACTGTTAATTGTTCATTTATAGTTTATTTGTTGTACCTTTTTTATTTAATCAAACGAGCGATCTATGAAACTTGTATAAACCTAACATTTACTTTTTGCAAGGAGTTATTTAGAGGGATGAATTAAATGAAGTCTAAACCTCAGTTATCGCCTAAATCAGTGGTTCCTAAGGAAAAATTATTTTAACTCCTCTTTAAAATTTTGTCAAAAGAACCAATACAATAACTAATTTCTGTATTTGTTTTACAATACTAATAATTTGGTCCCTCATTACCCCCGCGGGGTAATTACCCCCAGGTTAGGAACCCATGGCCTAAAGCGTAAACAAACGCTCCTATCCTGTAACAGTTGTTGTGGCAGCTTTTCTTATAGCTATTTTTTCAGTTGGTAGCAACATCAGCATAGCAGAAATGATTTTAAATGTTGTAGGTATATAATAATTGTTATCAGTGAAATTATGTAACACTAAAACATTACTCACTGTCGGTATTATATGGAAAACGTTAATTTAGATATTAATACTGTTTTGTATGGCAACATGAATTAGGCAACGTATTTCACCCATTTGCTAGATATATTATGTGGTAATTATTATTTTGAAGTTTGAAACCGTTTGGTTTCTTTTGCGCAAGCTATTTTTTATTTTAGTGAAAGAAAACTGCACTTCTGAGTTTTGTTTGAACCGATTTCTTGAATTAAACAGTGTTTATTTTAGACTGATATGCAAATGCGTTGTCTAGTTTAATAAGTTTTCTGTGCACATCGAGATTGAATTTTTCATCCGTAGTGAGAGCGATTATCTTGTTCACCTAATTGTATGGTTGAGGAGAGGATGTGTAGTAAAAATAGATGTTTATGATTTAAAATTAATTGTGCACGATATACTTTACTTAGCATATATATTTATTCAATTAAATTAAGTATAGCAGCTTTTTGTACATAAAATCGTGTTGCTATGTTTTCAATATCAATTTTATATTTTGTTATAGTATATAATATGAATCCTTTTAAAACAATTTATGTGCAATGGCCTGATGATATAATTATATTTGTTTTTCGATGAGTTTTTGTTATTCATACGCAATCTCCCACAATATCTAAGTAACTGAAAAGCTACGTTTTTTAGTACTTAGTGTCATTATACAATTGTAAATCTCAGTACCACATACACAATGTAAGAACCGTTTATTCCTCACTGCTCAACTAAACTAAAATAACGTTGGAAAATATTTGCGCAATAACAAAATTGTAATGTATTGATGCCTTCTTCTGACTATATGCCTGTAAATAAATTCAGGATTACGGCCAGATAAAACATTGAAAACGGCTTTAGTTTTTTTTTTATCTTCATTAAAAATATAACCGTATTTTAACTCTTTATAGCTAAAGTACACCTCGATAGAACATAGGTGATTTTGAATGCGCAAGTAAGACAAAACATTAATATTTTAGTTAAAAGGCAGAACGGTTTGAAATAATATGTCATAGTATTGTCATGTGGTATTATGTTAGTAATCATTCACAGTCGCGTTATCTCTTAATTTCATATGTTTATAATTTCAAATTAAATCATTGTATTACCCTGTATTTTAAGTGAATAAATAACTCAGTTTATATTTGTTGTGTTATTGAACCCTTTCCATTGTGATACCTACAGCAAACACACAAAATTTGTGACACATACTCGTTTACGATCCTATAGTTCAGTGGGTAATATCCTAACCAAGCTAGGCCCGTGGTTCGATTCCTGGGCAGACATGGCAGATAAAATGTTTTTGGATCGTTTATGCAGTGGTAATATTATTATGTCGTTTGTATAACAATAAGCAATGAATTTATCAATTTGAATAAATTGATAAATAAAACAACAATAAATTAAACTTAATAATATAATTGAGTGAAATACATAAGGCACAATACATTAATACATTAATTTTGTTAATAAATAACGTTTAAAAATTGTTAGTATACAATACATCTTAATCTTAACTAATATTATGTCAATATTTCATTAATAATTAATTAATTAGTTAATGAACACATTAGTGAACTTGTGATGGTCAAGCCATGTTCTTGTACTTTGTGAATAAGTTGTAGAGCACGCGCAGAGTAGATTTCAAGTCGAGATTCACGATATCTGTGGACAGAAATTGAATTTATTACAAATCTATACAATAAATTATCACTTGCCCTTGCTACGGTAAAAATTTTACGTTATTCTGTGAGAATATAACTATTTCTCGGGATCAAAAGTATCCTGAATCAGGTCCTTTATATGAGACACAAAGGTGCGAAGTTTCACCTAAATCAGTCCAGTGGTTTCTGTGTATTGCTCAAACAGCCGGGCAAACTTAAAAATAAATATACATTTTTGTCTGTATATCCATAACAAAAACTAGAGGTAATTCTAAGTAAGGATAATCCTTGAAAACACCCATACAGTGAGGAGTTCAAAATAGTGGGAATTCTTAAATCACAAGCACTCCTTCACAACTACCCTCAATTTGTGAGTACCCGTCAATCGTGAGTACTCTCCAACCAAAAACAAACGTAACCAACTCACCCTCAGGCCTCGCCTTCGGTCTAGCCAGCCCGACATCTTGCATCAGCTCGAACGCGAACCCCACATTATGGACTTTCTGATCAAAGTCCTGAGGAGTCAGGTGGAACTCGTACAGCGGCACGAAGAACCCCTCCAACAACCCCATGAGGAGACAGAGGTGGACCCCGTCGTGGAACTGGGTTTCAAGGTCGGTGACCTCCAAGTTCAACTTGCTCAAGTGTTTGTTCACGAACGTTATCAGTGACTGGTGTTTGGGGACAAATAATAATTGATTACTTTTTGAAATGTAGTGTTTGTATGGTGATAATCAGCTTGTTGAGTGTCTGATTTATCAAAGATAATTTCTAATAGGCTAGATGCAACATAACTTATTACATAAAACTATAAGTTATATTATCTGGCTGGAAGTTGTCAATATCAATTTCAATGGAGAATGT
>LGAG01018921.1:1611848-1628513 GCA_001278395.1 Lerema accius
GATTAATTGAGGAGTGGTATTTAGTCACATATATGAGACGTTCGCGGAATGGGCCCGAAAAATTTTGTCTCAAAAATGAGACCGTCGCGGTTAAAAGGTTAAATGAAGTAAGCTTGCAATAAGACTAGAAAGTACACAAACAGAGAACAATCTCTCTGATTATTTTTTGTTTTTATTATCTACGGGATTACCTCTGTTATGTTTTTTAACTGCTTTATTGTAGGTATAATACCATTGCATGTTAATATACGAGAAACGTTGGATTGTGACATTCTAGTTGAGAGTCCTTTACAAGAGGCATTTAAATGCGAACCGCGCTGGATCGCGACGGATTAACGACGTATCGGTGTTTTGTTAGTAACAAGCCTCTTTGTCTAATTGGCCTGTCGATCGCTCTTCGTACTTGAAACTAAAGAGCGCGTTTAAAATTCAATTCAGTTCCTGACATTCTGATTGACAATCCGTATAGGTCAATTAGGCATAGACTTTCAGTAGGCTAAGTCAGAACAACGAATATATGTTGGTTCTTTCTTCAAAGAAGGCAGTTGTTACACAAAATCGTTAAGGCACTTAATTCATAGTATGCGTTATAAATACATTTAATCTAGACTAGAAAATAAAACAATATAATTATCAACACTACCACAGAGTGTTTGACAGATGTCACACAAACGTTAGCCTGCGGGCTACGATGACAGATAGTTGACATTGACACGAACGATTATGTATAATCTATTGTTAGGGCCGTAAGATCAAAGCAGGTTTAAAACACGGTTTTTGTAATCTAAGTTCAAGTATGATCTATGGTTTAAACTATGGCCGTAAGATCAAGTGCCAAAATACCAAAGATCAATTAAACTTAGATTAATCTTTCAAACATGTCAATATTCTTTACTAAATTGAAAATAATGACATAAGTGACATTATAAGAATAGTTTCACGTTGACATTGACAAATCAAATGAAAGAAATCACGCCACAAATGTAGGTTCAAGTAAGCATAGAGGGTAAGTGAGCAGTAGTAGCCATCTTGAATTGAGAAAATGACAAGTCAAAAGAAAGTTTAATCCCTACATGATGGTTTAAACCAACCTGCGGGAAAGTTTAAACTAATCGATAGTTTAAACTGGACTTGGTCGATTATCTACCATTGATCTTAAGAAGTAATCTGCAATAGTCGATTAAACTCTGAAGCGTAGTTTAAACTACTATTGATCTTACGGCCCTTAGACATCATGATTTATTTCACACATCGAATTTCGTAAAACCGGGACTCTATTATTAGGAATTAAGTTTTAATCGGTTCGGATTAAGTAATTCATTTTCAGTAGGGTTCGTAATGTACCGGATTGTTCCGGTAAAAGGATAGGTGTCTGTACAATACCTACACGTAATTTCTTTAAGATAGCATGGGTTAGGATAAGACTAATAACTGTCCTTTCTTTGAGCCTATCTTGGAAAATAATGATTTCATTCGATTTGATGCACAAACAAAAAATATCAACCAGGGTGCTTAATTATATACCGTTTGGCAATCATCGCTTCAATAGCCTATAAATTGAGTAAAAAGTCGTAAATTCGTGAACCAATCCCGCTAAATGTCCTTAGAAAGAATTTCTTTGAGCATCAGTCGTTTGAATAATCAGTTCCATTGTGCCACGTAAAAAATGTACTGCACTTTCAATATTGAAGCTAATCATGGGAGTTTCCGACAGATTCGTTGATTGAGCTTTTTACTGATAAAGCTGTAACTATGTGTTTATACTTGGAAATACTTTAATAATTGGGTTGATAGCTAAATTATTTTGGCTTACGTATCTTCATCATTTATAATTACTTGGTAATAGGAATATATTATTATAGGAAAATAAAATGTCGACTTTTAAAGATCTTATAGTATAAGTTATTCCCGCAACGAAAGTAAATCTAGTGTCGATTAAAGCCCGGTTCCAATATCCAAAAAACGATTCGTTTTGCGTGCCGATCGTAGAAATTTTACCGAGGCGTACCTACCTTAAAAATGTTCCTATATACGATTCGGTAACATTTTTACTGTTGCTTTGCTACCTACGGTAAGACGAAATCGAGATGGGTAAAACAAGTTAGACTTAAGTGTTTCAAAAAAGTACACATACATACAAAGTTTAACTCTTTAAGTATTAAAAGTGAATCCTGCCGCTTGTTAGCTAAAGTATGCAATGTCGTACTTAACTTTATTCGAAAAAGGTCATTCCTCAAGGTCAGGTCCTCCACTTCTCCAAAAAGCGTACACACAGCAAAAAATATTTTTCTCTATACAAAATCATAAAGACCGTGTGGGCCGGACACAAACTGCCGTTAATTTTATGTCCATAATGAGAACAAAGTAAAGAACATCCTACGTTTACTTCGAGAGATTTATATACCGATTATAACTTGAGAACACTTCTAACGTTAGCAACATGCCTCTTCAGTATTATCGGAATATGTATTATAGTGGAGCCCTACTTAGCATCGATTTATTCATTCTATTTTTTATGTCAAAAATAAAAAAAATATTGCAAGCAGTTTAATTAAATAATTGACTTCATTTGCATATTGTATTTAAAATCTTTTAGTTAGTTGCCATTTAAAAGTAAAAGTATTTTTATAGGATTTAAAAATATCGATTTTTTACTTAATCGTTTCACTACTGCATTTGGGCGCGTTCCTTTTAACGTAAACGATTACGGCGAAAAGCATGGAAAGTAAATTGTAAAATACATTACACATACAAAAATTGAGCGGGTATATGTAATTATAAATTTATACACAGGAAAGAGATTCGTTATTTTTGTGTGAAAAATTCAAGTAAACATTTTCAACAAAATCTATCGGGTCTCTCGTAAGCCTCCCGAACCGTATCGTATTAAAAAAAACAAATGCAATTCGTATTCCGATTTGCAACATGAATATTTTTTACAAAGTTTTGAGCGAGGATTCTATTTTCGCCATAACTATAGATTGCAGATTTTCAATGGACCCATCTCGTCTCGCTTCGAGTACTTTTCAGTGAAGATCAAAATATTACAAAAACTACAGCTACGTCGTTTTATACTCAGTTGTTCACTAAATTGTTGCATAACTTGGAACGTCAATTTTTAAATGAAATGCTACTTGCAATTCTATGACAATCGTAGGTTATCCTTGTGATATACCATAATATATTGTATGTCATTATTACCAACAATATAATGTAGACATTATTGTAGATCTTTTTAATATAACTTTAAAAAATATTATATATTCTTACGATAAATAAAATGTACTATTCTGTATTATGATCTGTTTCAAAGATCTATCACACGAATGAGAAGCGACCTTGTGTGAAATAAAGCTCTTTACAACAACTTGCTTGTTCAAATCTGGGTCTTCAAATCTATAAACTATCGCTACATCTATCCACAAACAGTGATCTCTGAAATAAGAGATATAACTAAAATAAACGAAATATTGAGACATCCATTGCCGCGTTGTTTAGCGGGATTGTAACCGCCTCGCTGAGTTGTATAATTGGCCAGCTTGTTAGAGGCAGGTGCAAATCCCGCGAGAAATGCCGAACAAAGGTTTTTCAAAACAGACTGAGCATTCTTTGTAAACATCCACAGATTTCGCTACGAAGAATAGTATCGGAATAATTGAAAAACTTACGTCGGCAGCTTATTTGACGTGCACAAAAGCAACGAATCCATACGCCATTCCTACATTGCTATACTAATATGGCATGCTCAATATTTGAGAACTTTATGGAGAACCGGTATGAAGGTTTGTATTGTTTTTGTTTTTACTCGAATGCGCCAGGAGAGTAATGATTTTCGAGCGTATGTTTCAACTTATTATCCAGAGTTTTAAAGGGTATCACAATTACTTAAGCCAAACGGCTTAACGGATTTCAACATAATATGTAGTGTCATTGGTTCATCCCCATTGTGGGCATGATATAGGATATTATGTATATTTAAATGAATTTCTTGTAAACTTAAAGAAAAATTAAATCACATTGCTAGGATAAATGTAAGACTAGGTCCGGTAGGAGATAAAAATAAATTACGATTTGACGGGCAGACGAGGTTATAGTTAAAGCGGTCAAGTGCGAGCCGGACTCATGGATCGAGGATTCCACACAAACAAATCAAGTAGTACAAGAAGCATATCACATGTAGTTTATGCAACAATCAACATAGTCAATAGGTCATTTTAAACTCAATGGCTATTAAAATACTATATTGGTTAAGCAATAGCTTTAACCCTTTTAGGGGTTGATTTTCTAAAACGATAAATTGCATACTTCTGGTTTGTTACTAAAAAGCTAAATACCAATTTTCACATCACTAACTTTAAAATGGGCAAAGTTTCTAACAAAGCTACATTACCTATTTCCCCCTCTTAGAGGTTGAATTTTCAAAAATTCACTGTTATCTCTGTACCAATTTAACAATACCGATTTTAAGTGATTTGGTTATTGTTAAACTTTTAGTCATATTTTGCTGTTTCTCTTTTTCCTACGTAATTGGACATCTTTTATAACGGCTAATAGGTATTGTATTTCCTTTCCGGAACCCCAATAAGAACGTTGAGCAGTCGTAGAAACTTAAAACAAATCTTGCAGATATTCTTGTCTTCCGCCTACAAACATTTTATCGTTTAATTATCTGTCAGGGAAAAATCACAATGGAAATAGCTTCAGAAATACAAATACCCACTCGTTTATCGATCACGAGGGGTTACTGAGCTATGACATAAACAACTTTGAGGAGACCCAGGGCATTCTTTTCCAGGCTTTTCCACTGTGAATTGGAGGAAAAAGTTTCAAATTTAATTTTAGTTATATAATGTATAGGTGTATTAATGCTTAAAGGTACATTTTTAAGAATAACAACGGCATAAAAATTGCGACGCTAAGGTTAGCCACATATCCTCCGCCATCCGCATTGGAGGACTGGAACAGCGTGGTAGAGTATGCTCTAGACTTCCTCAGCTATAAGATATCGTGTCGAGTAGTGCAACGCTAACGGATTGAAGCCAACTGTGCAAAATTTTATAGAAAGACAAATCCAATATCATTATTTATGTTTTAT
Source organism: Lerema accius (assembly GCA_001278395.1). Taxonomy (NCBI): domain Eukaryota; kingdom Metazoa; phylum Arthropoda; class Insecta; order Lepidoptera; family Hesperiidae; genus Lerema; species Lerema accius. The sequence goes on from LGAG01018921.1 coordinate 1,616,944, forward strand.
GTTTGATAATAAAATGAGAAAATGAATCGCGCATTTGATTGTTGAGAGATTAAAACATTTCTCTCTGTATTTTGGTCTCATGTCATGAAAATTTCAAAACTATTTTTTATGTCCAAATGTTCGCGTTAGAAATTCCATTGTCGATATTGTTTCACTGTAAAACTGTCCAATAACATAAATGGTTTATTTTAGGGTTGATGGAGGTACAGTACGTGAACAAAACTGAATTCATACAGAATAACTTCCGTGTCTATACTGTGGAAATGTAAATATGTCTCTCACATTCGATATTTCCATAACTCGGCTAATACTTTTTTCATTTTTTTCCTGTCATAACGTCGGTCTTTTTTTACCTAGGGCTGACTGGGAAACAATGCAATTTGGAATTGAGGTGGGTTCATTAATGTAACTTTTTAAACTATTAATTTTTTTAAAGTAAAGGTATAATATATTATGTTATTAAGTATGCTACGAAGTTACGAAGGTAACCAACGACAGTATTACTTACTTAAATTGTCGTTAGTTGTAACAGGCAACGGACCGACAAAAGAGTCATGGGCGTCACCAATGATGTGTAGCGGAAGAAAATGCCCCTTAGGAGCTGCAAAAATATAAATAGCATTTAAATGCCATTTACTCAAGTGTAAATTAATCAAACCTAACCACACGTCTGTTACACCATTCACCAGTTATTTATAGATTCCTGCTAACCCCTCCCCCTCCCCTTAGGGGCCTCGACTATCCCACCCTTAGGTATCAGCTAGCAACGGTGTCATAGTAATAAGATCCTTGTAACCCTTAGGCTACAGAGCTTTACGTAGATGCCAGACCTATATCCGTTGAGTCGGCAAGTGAGCACGCATAGAGTAACATAATATTAATACAGATCAAATTAGCATACAGTTAACGAGGTTATGTAAAGGCTTATATCGTGTGAGGATTATGCTCGTCATGTATCAATCAGTGATATCGTTCACATGAGAATATCGCCTATATGACAGACATTATCGTACATACGTTTAATAATCCCTATAAACTTATCACTTAAGCGCTCATAGGCTCAGAGACTGGCGGTTTGCGTTTTTCTGTGACTGACGAAGCAAGCGATTGCGAGCACTCAGAAAGTGGATAGGTGACCGTTATGTGGCAATATATTTTGAGCGTTCTGACACGTGAGTTGGACAATAACCACTCCATCAATCCGCATCGGAACTGCATATTGGAGTATGTTATAGAGTATGCGGAACTCGCAAAAGAATACTATTCGCACCTACTAAATTGTATACCTGATTGAAATGCAGCTTCTCATAGACCTTTGTAAGCTTAAAAAATCTTTAATATTAATCTTCGGTGAAGTCTTGCAATGCAGAGGGGATCCGATTATACACCGTAAGGCATCATCTCATTGAGAGAACAGTTCCGCCGCAACAGACTTATTTTGTTATATTATTGGTAGACTTTATAATTATCATAACAAGGTTGAATTTACCATATTTAATTTACTCATTATTAAAGAAATAATGATAAGGTAATAGATAATAACTATTAAGGATATTCAATTCTTGTTTTATACCTTCGATCCATGGTAAGATTTTTATAGCTAGTTAGATTTATATTTTTAAAGACTTAGAAGAAAAATCCTTCGGCCAGCCAGCAATATCGAACGGGGCTAAACACCCTACAGTGTGCTTGATAGCTAATACACTCAAGTTTATGTTGAACAGGAATGAACGTCAATACAGCACTTTCTATAGAGACCCAAGTTAACCATAATACTCCTATTAACCATAACAGTTCTAAAAAGAAATATAAGGTAGCGACTTACGAAGAGTTAATTAATTAATGTAATTTTGTTTCATGACAGATTTGCGTTCTTGCTTTTTTAATTATATTAATAGTTGTATGTTGAACAAGCAGGTATTTAAATGTGTATCTATTTCTTTGGCATGCCCAACTGGATGTTACTAGATTCGCACTAGATTGAACTAGGCTTAGTTCTTTAATAACTACACCTCAAATTTTTAGTAGCGGCGTTTAGTTTTTTAATTGAATATTTTTACTTGTTTTTTTTAAACCCCGCAAAAAGAGGGGTGTTTTAAATTTATAAATTGGACGTGTCTGTGGGTGGATCTGTCTGTCGCCGGCGCCGTAGCCGGATGAAGCGAATTCAGTTTATTTTTTTTGTCTTAAAGCCGACTTATCTCCGAGGGTCGAGGGGTTTTATTAATTTTTAATTTAATATTATGCGTAATGACAACAGCACACGAGATCCTCAGGTGTTACTCATCTTTGGTCAGTGATCGTTTACCATCGTTCTTTGTATTTGATGGGTATGGTCGGTAAAAATTCATCACAAATCCACGTCATAATAGACATCGCTATACAAGCCAATCATGTGCGATCTGAGAGAGGACAGCGTTGATTGATTGAGTATACAGTGTCTGTCTGTTGTGCAATATAAAATAAAACGCTCACACTACAAAGCCTATTTGTATTGTTTATCCATCTTGTTGGCATTTGTGTGATCTTTGTAATTTATGCATTATGAATTAATTCGATTTTTGTTCCTAATTTGAAATTGATTTGAATTTGAATTGAATTTTTATTTAACGTATTTTAAACCAGTAAACTACCCTCATGTGCCTTAGTTACCTTCCCTTTCTATTAAATTATTTCCGCTGGTTTATACTTTTGCCATAGCAGTGATAGCCTAGTGGTTTGAACGTTGGTCTTTCGAACGGGAGATCCCAGGTTCAAATCCCACGGCACGCACCTCTAATTTAAAAAGTTATGTGCGTATTAGATACTAATTATCACTTGCTACGGTGAAGGAAAACATCGTGAGGAAACCTGCACACCTGAGAGTTCTCCATAAAGTTCTCAAAGGTGTGTGAAGTCTGCCAATCCGCACTAGGCCAGCGTGGTGGACTATGGCCTGTACCCCTCACACTGTGAGAGGAGACCCGAGCCCAGCAGTGGGACATTAATGGGTTGCAATGATGAATACTTTTGCCATTAGGTTTGAATTTCTCTCTTAAAAACAACTTCTAACACGTGACAACGTTTAAGGCGTTGAATTTCAATTCAATAATCCCAGATTCCAATGTTCTAGCAGCACTCAATATCATTATCACACTTTTCTTTAGCTTTGAAATTCCTTCTCAGGTAACTTGAATAGTTCTACATTAAAATGATATTATAAAGTTTCTAGAATGCAGTGACCGCGATCTGGCAGACCTCCCCGTCATTTACGAGTATCTTCTTCTAGTAGAATGATCACATTTAAATTCTAAAGGAAAACTGAAGACAATTTTTATTTCTTTCGATTGAAAGTATTTTAATCTCAGGATTAAAAGGATTTACTTCGTCTGTTATACTGTTTGATCTTACAGTTGTGTGAAGTCTGAGAATTTAAACTTAGGACTATTATTTTATGTCCGTGAAATTTTTTTATGCATTTGTAACTGAATGAAGTATTTATTTATATAAGTTATATTTCTTATCACATGAATGTCACGTTAATATTTTGATTAAAACAAGACGTAAAATTATAAGGCACCAACTGAACTCAAGTTCCAAATATCGAATATATCAAGTTCAAACTGAAATATTTACAAATGAAAGATCGAAATATAATTCAGTAAGTCGACGATTTATAAGAAATTTTTGGCAACAGCTACCGCACAAAATACTTCGGGAGCAGCGAAATTGGTCTAAGTTGGCAATAAAGTTCCTTCCGTATATTCAAATTCTGAGGTAAACATTGCGTGAAAAATTAAGTTTTGTATGGTGAATCTTGCTATCTATATGAAGCGGGCTACGATTTTATTCTGTTACGAGTAGTTCTCAATAATATTTTATTACTGTACTACAGATTATCATTTTTACCGGTATGTATTAATATTCGCCTGTTCCCCCAGAGCTTCAGAAGGAATGAAGTAGGTATACCTATCTCAAAAAAACATAACCCACTATAGACTCACGTAGTCGGGTAAATTATTATAACAATGATGCCATGGTGGATGAGAAATTAAACCCATCTAACAACTTCGATAATGTTCTAACTTTAACCACTGTATCTGCTACAAATTACTAGTAGGTAGGCAGGTATTTAGAGTGTATTCGCGTTTCAGATAATCACTTAATCACAAGCCATTCTGTTTTGAATTTCGATGACTTTAGAACGAAAGGTTTAATTTTTTGTTTATAAAGTTGATTGCATTTTTCCTCACAGAGTAGTAATTAGTAACTATTTCAGTAGTAAATCTTAATGCTAAGTTAAAATGTTGAACTAGAACTAACTAGTTTGTGTTAGCTGCCAAACGACTCGTTTTACGACCAGGGTCTTGGAAGCTAGAAGGTACTTCATTTATTCTTTTTTAGCCGAATTGGGAAATAATGAGCGATCTTCTAGCGCTTTAATTGAAATGAGAAATAGTTTTGAGATACATAGTATGGCGCAATGGTTATCATGCGCGATTGTCGTTCAAAGGTTTCTGAGTCGATTTTCAACATAGCAGAAATTTTATTAGAGAATATTTAATTTTGCTCTTTATCAGTGTGTGTGCGTTTCTGTGTAGTCTTATTATCTCTTAACACAAGACGTGAAATTGTTGGGCTAAAAAATTGTACTTCTATATTTTTTACTATGAATGAATGTGTAATACACATTAATCAATTTCAGTATGGGCTTAGCGATTGTCGTTTCACAACACATGATGAATCGACAACTATACGTGAATTTTATTGTCATCAACAAAATTGAGTAATGTTATTTTATTACCCACACTGTATTCGTTTATTATTGATTACACCACGTTAGTGAATTAATTAGTGGTTATCATAATACCTGAAATAGAAAAATATAATTTCATAAACTTAAAAATACGTGCTCTGAAATTATGACACGCTAGCAAAATCACGAGAAACATAACAATATTTTTTTTTTAATGTTGTTATCTAAAACCCACAATATCGTCAGTATAGTAGATGTATTTTTAAATTCCTTACTTGTCCTAGAGGACGTTTCGTTCTACATATAAGACATTTACAACAATACCTTATTTATTTAAATTAGGTACCTTTAGTAGTTCAGAAGTTCTGAGGGAACAGATGAACTTTCAAACATCGGTCAGTATTATATGCTCCCCGTAGTCAGTATCTGAAATAACTTCTAATATTAAACTGTTAGTAAAGGTGCGATTCCTTAAAATACGACAAACGATATGCAGCTAGAACGACGTAACTTTAAGGGCTTCATAACCAAGTTTATAAAAATCTTTATATTTATAAAATTTATATCGTATTCCATGAAATTGAAATACTTATACGGATTTGCAGCAGTCAAGGAAAATGTAACGATTCTTACTTCTTGGCGTCTTGGTGATTAAGAACTCGTGATTTTAAGAGGTTTCTCGGCTAATATTAAATATCTCCCTCATGTGCACAGCAGCTTACTTTCTTATTCCATAATTCGTCATCTCCCTGCATTTACTTGGTAACAAAATATATAAATCTATACAACTAAATAAAATTGATTTGTAATATTAAAATAGCCTCTTAATGCATACGTACGAGTATGTATACACGCTATATTTACCAAAATAACATTTTTTTTTTAATTTTATCTGTCTGTCTGTCTCTCTGTCTGTTTGATTCGGCTAATCTCTGAAACGGCTGGTCCGATTTTGACGGAACTTACACTGGCGGATAGCTGATGTAATAAGAAGAAACTTAAGCTACTTTTTTTACTTTGGTCTCGGCATAGGTCTCCCGAAGCGAAGCGAGGTCCACAGTGGATAATTTAAGTCGCTATAAATAACTATATCGATTTTTGTATCCTTTTCGTGTAGATTACAGTTTCTTGACCCAAATGAAGAGAGGAAATGAGAAATCATTGATTTCCACCGCGCTTCGACAGACTAGCTTCCAATTATTTGAATTAGTTTTGCAATACGGCGAGGAAATGTCCCGATGTTTTAGTTAAAGTTTCCTTTAACAAGTTTTAGTTCCCGTAAGTAGTGTACCTAATAAACCTTAATTTAACTAATTTATTTAGTTTTGTTTTTTGTAAGTAAGTGTATCTGATACCGTGTAGTTAATTGGTTACACAATTGTTTATAAACGAACCTGAAATGGGGTCTATAGATACCTACTTCGAATATTTTTTGGAAATTCTGATGTCTACATGAATAGGCTTTGTAATCGATATAGATCCTATAAATAAATTTTCACATTACTTTTAATGTTACACTAGATTTATTTTTTTAATAACTAGATATTTTATGAAAGAACAAACTTCCATAGTGCATGAATAAAATTAACATAATAATGAATACATAATTTCAAAGTTATTAACCTTTTTCAAAAAGATAGATGCCCCTATCCCAGTTTCCCTATAATGTAGGTAGGTACATACATGCTATGTAGAGGAAACTTGAGCTAATGCGTTACACAACTCATTTTAAATGCAGTAGCGCAGTACCTAGATATGATCGTTTGAACATGACGGCCGGTAGCAATGTACGCACCAATATTCAGCCAGTGGCGATCTATTGCGATATTATCGTTCGAATTCAGCCCGCTTTCATTGCAACGATTTTCCTCGTTTACCAAACTGGTGTGCATATTTGGATATTTTCATTCAGTCACACCAAGGCCTAGCTAGGAATTTCAATTTGTTGAATTTTCGGAGGGGAGACGAAAGGTCAATCATTTTCATAAAATAGGCGACTCGTTTGCTTTTTTCGATAGTCCTTAAGACTATAAAAAAATAATCAAAAATTTTGGACTTCGTCATCATTTTTCATCCTAAGCACTTCTTATTAATTCTAGACCGTTTTAGACGGATGCTTTTGCTTTCTTTTCATGCGATGATTGTCGTCGAAAAGGTGCAATTCCACAGAACACAGCAAACGACAGACGTCAGCATTGCGTTGTCATTTACCGTGACGACAGACGGTCTTACTGTACAGAGCGCTTTTGTATGATGCCGGGCTGTTTCTGTTACCTCTCCACGCCTAAACTACTGGACGGATTTGGTGTAAATTTGCCAAACGGGTTGTTCTATTCTAAGGGAAGGACATAGGATAGAATTCATTCTGATTGTAGCATCTCTCGGTACAATTTGGACGGTTATTTCTTGATCGTCTGATGAATAACGACAAATAATACGACGATTTTTTTTACGGTTACCGGAGCGAAATACTAATGATTACTAACAGGTCTTACTTTCATAGTCCCCTTACTAACGAATAACTGCTTATATTTTTATAAATACCTATCCTATGATGATATACTAACCCACTAACAGTCCCTTTTACAGTCACAGGCACCCTCATTATAGTCTTGAAATTCCTCATAGATGTAGAAGATAGTGGCATTGCCAACACGTTTTATATTCCCTTTACATAAAAACAAATCATCTTTATTAAAGCAACTAACAATTTCTATACGTCCGTCATTATTATAGTAGGATATTTCACGTATTACACTACTTTAGAATTTATTTGAAGTAAATGTTAAAAGTCTAACATTTATAGAGATAAACTGTATCTGGATTGGCATGAAATAGCTCTCTACTTGATATAAATTTTGTGGGGAACCGCAACAGCCGATCTTGGTGATAATGCCCTAGATTTCGGAATATGTCCGGAATCTTATATTAAATCTTCTTTTTATCAATAGATATTTGGGATTATGTTGAAAGTAAATCGGAATTTCTATTTGGGACGCCCCGTTTTATACAGTCCAGTCAGTTTGATCAAAAGATTATTCCACTGATTCATGATAAGGTTTTTGTTGGCGACGAATTTGTCAACAAGCTAAAAGTACTTGGCTCATTTCGGCTGAATTAGGTACAAAATTGTATACGTTTATTTATAAAAATCCAGCGTACACGTGTTTGGCTCTGAGATTCTTCTTAATGCGTGGGCGGATTTTATTACACATGTTCTGGTGTAAAGAGGAACCGAGTATGGTTTAGGATTACAACTTAATAGGTGGTGATAATGTCGATATACTTCAAGGGACCAGCTAAACTATTATTAATGTTATTAAAGACAAATTAACAAACAAATATATAATTATCATGACTCCCAGCATAGTCCTGAAACTTTGACACAAAAGTTGGGATAAATTTTCATTTTCACGTGATAAAAAAGTTGCATTTTAGGAGAAAAAATTCTGTCGACAAGCGAAGTTGGGCAAAAAATTTTTCGAAATAAATTTTGTTGAATGACTTTTGTATGAACGAATGACTCTGACGGTTGAATGTGAGACTGAAAACTTTGCTTCAACTCGTTTGAATTTGAAAAGAGCATTATGTAAAGGCAGGTAAAATTTCTCGCATTGTCACCTTTGGACGCGTTTCATAGTTGTTTTATTACAACCAGGAAACGAGGAGAACTTAGTGATGATTAATTGTTAGAGAACAATAATTTACGTATTTCTCACGTCACCGATACATTGCCAGCAAAGCGTTACCGTTTTCGTCCTTACATATATTTAAACTAATAAGTATATGTAGATTGTAACATTTTTGAACCATTTTATTAATAATGTAGGCTCATACGAGATTGAGATTTGGCATACTTTGAGTTTAATGAAGTAAACGGTATATGTGTTATAAATACATCCAAATTAGCAATTATATCGAAACTTAAACAAGTACAGAATTTCTCGTAATGCTGTTGTCTAACTAAATTGAAGAACAATGTTTGGGGGGACCGGGGAGAGTTCAACCTGACCTCCCCCCATGATAACAACATTATTCAGTTAATACAAGACCAAAAGCTGACAGAATTACGGAATTTCTATATGTAAATTGCGGCCATTTGCGTGAAGCAGTCGTAATTCAAAAAAGCAATTTTAGACGAGGTTCATTTAAAAGTTTTTGATTAAATTATGCATTACAGTCGTTCCTCGTATTCCTGTCGTATAACTTCATTAATGAAACCATAAGTTAACGAATTCAAATTCAAATTAATTATTTCGCTCTAGGAACTAACAGCTTTCATAATATACATTAAAAGTTAAAATAAACATTAAGTTACATTTACATCTTTACGATAACATTACTTATTAATTTTTCAGTTAGTATCTAATCTTAAAATAATTCTAATATCTCGATAAACACAAGTTGTTTTCCGACTAAGAAAATGTCCTGTTTATTAAGAGAATTTTACTATATTATTGGGTATGAACGTTGAAAACATTCTGTAGGGTTTCGCACGTCAGCACCGTTCAAGAGGTAAGTTTCAAGAAAATGTGAGAAAATAGTATCAAAGGAAAATCCTCACAATAATACCTTCCGGTCGGAACCCATACTAAAATAAGTTTCTTATGTGAAAAATATGCGTATTTTGTGGTGATACAGATTATAAATAAGCAGTAAGTTAATGCTTGATAACTTTCCTACTGTTAGTAAGGGAGGAATTTTTGAAGATTTTTAAGCTAAGGGGGGTTCCCTTAAACCCCGCGTAACGCACCGTAACGTTTACCTGTACCCTCCCCCCCTTTCTAAAAGTTACGTAATACACAAATGACCATTATCTATAAATGTTACTATTTTGCCGAGTTACAAGAATTATATTCTCTAGTTTTTGTAATTAAAAAATCTTACGTAACACGTTGTTCGACCCCCCCCTCCTATGTAACGCATTATAACATTTTACAAGGTCTCCCCCCTAAATTGCATAACGTAATACTTTAACGGTCTCTTAATATATAAGGTAAAAATGAGTGTTGAAAATAAAGATTGTGTGGCTTTCAGAAAGATTTAATAACTTAAGCTAGTTAACGTGTACAATCTAAACACCAACCTGTTTTCGTTCACCTATATAACAACACATACAAGACGTTGATTAAAACAACATAAAATAAAAGAGCAATGAGACCTTCCCCCTTTATATAGTAGCTATTGTTTCACCTACATCAAAGGGCAGACATACGTCACTCGCCTGGCCAATTCCCCAACTATCTATGCGGTGAAATCTGCCATAGGCTTCACGGAACATGTGTCAAATGCGCTGCTCTAACCACACCTGTCAAATGAGGTACAGAACTGTACGAGACAATATGCCTGTAAGCTATTTACGATAAATATCAAGCCGGACTGTTGTGGTTTAATCGAAGTCCTCAGAATATGCCCGTTAGAATTGTCCCCAGTTTGCTGTACTATTTTTTTATTGTGTACATGTTTACTTAACTAGTTTTCCGCTCGCGGCTTTGCCCGAGTAGAATTCGGTTATACCGCGCGACATTTTCGCGATAAAAAGTATTCTATGTCCTTTCTCAAGTTCAGTTCTGTCTTCGTACCAAATCGAAATCGGTTCAGTGGTTTAGGCATGAAAGCGTAGCAGACAGACAGACAGAGTTACTTTCGCATTTATAATATTAGTAGGGATAATAATGACCCGCCAAACCATACAATGGTTTATAGGCAGTGACTATATTGGTCCTAAAATAGGTATGTCAACAAGACAGTCGCCTGGCGACCGAATTCAGTGCCTGATAAAAGCTTTTTCGTGCTTGTATCAAGTAGATTTGTGTCAAATCAACGACTACATTGAGTCAATAACGTCGAAGGCTTCGTTTGCTATCGTGGCGTTGTTTTAGAGCGAACGAGACGGAAAATAATTATCGTAAAGAAGAAAGCTACACCCAGTTCTGAATTCTGTACACCTACTCAAGAACTCTCTCGAACTTGGTACCGCTTCGAATTCGTAGTTCGTCAATACTTCAGTAGATAAACAGTACCGTATCATCACATTCGAAAGATAACGTATACATATTTTGTTATTTTGAGGTCTTCGCTTATTACTTCTCGGAAAGTACTAAATTCCCCGTTATTATCACAATAAACGGAGGGAAATTTCCTATCCGCACTGTTCACGTTTCCTGGAAAATATTTTGTCAACAAAAATCTATTTGTAAACCGAATATTCGATACGCAATACGTATTTTCTAGAAACCGAGACACGTGCTACATTTCCATGAAATGAAAGGCTATTTTAGTATACGGACTATTCGTATATAGGGTAGACTGGGTACGGTTGAAACAATTTTTCTTAAATCGTCGATAATTTGGATTTTTGCTATCGGATCAATGTGCAAGATATTTTAAACAATAGATAATGTTTCTAGCTACTAATAGACAATTTTATTTTGGTTCCAGAGGCTTTATTTTTAATAATATTACCACATTACAAAAGTAATCCGATTTGTTTCAACCGTCCCCATACCAGGGTCGGTTGAAACAGTGACTGGGGACAGTTTACGTTTTATTAATAATGTCTTGAAGTTCAAACTTATGACGGTCCATGACAGTGGTCAAATTATTATAAAAACATTCTGCATTGGCTACGTTGAAGCAAGTTGCCCTGAAAAGGTCTTGTAGCATGAGCTGCGCGTAAAATCAATTTTAATTTCTTTTCATGAATATGCGGAACCATTCTTCTCTTGCCGGCCCGTTGCCATCCCGGTTTTAGGTCGTGGTTAATAACATATAACTGTAAGTTCATGAGCCAATTTTCTCACCACCTTCTTAGATAAACCAAAATATATACATA
>LGAG01018921.1:1628527-1650741 GCA_001278395.1 Lerema accius
ACCGACCTCAAAAGAAATTCTATGTCCCTAATCCGTTATTTCATACTTTTCAGTAACCTTTTTTGAAATTGGTTTAATTTTTTTAAATTATAATTTTATTTACACTTAACTGAAAATTGTAATGTTTCTCTAGGATATAAACTATAGATTCCTAGTTTTGGCTGTTTTTGACGTTCACTATGCTAGCTATTATTTTTTAACTCGAAATAAACACATTATTGAATTTTAATAAAAAAAAAAACAAAATATTACAGTATATTCCATTGTGTGGAGAATGTCAGGTGCAGGATTCGAACCCACGTCTCTGGAAGCTAGCCGAGACTAACTCCAGCGCTCTGACCACTGAGCTAACCTGACTTACTAGTACGGGGCGAATGTTGTCTACTGTATCGTATTCTGCACATGCGCAGTACGTTCCAAACCAATGACTGCCTGAAATTTAACTGCGAGGTATTATTTCAATAAACTGTTCTCAGTTTAGGAATAATGTATTTAATGTCAGAGGTATTTTAATAAAAAGTATCTATAAACTTGTCCAAAACGGTTCTCGATTAGACTCTACACATGCCGCTGTTCCCGAGATTTACTAAACTGAAGTGTTGGACATACAAGGCATACCTCAGATCAAAAGTACTCGTATTTTCAGATTTCAGTACAAAAAAGTTATGTACTTTTTTACGATTTGACATACACCACAGAGTACAGCCTGCCGAGAAATGTACCGGAAAACGTTAACATTCGTCATTAACGTTATGTAATTTATTACAAGCTTTTATTTAGTTTCACCTGTCCCGGTGTTTGTACTGAAATCTTGCAAGCTAAATTTCACCCACTTCCCGGTGTCCGATTGAGCCAAAATTTTATACACTGGTCCAGTTCTGATGTCAATGCATGTTTATAATNNTTAGTTCTTTTTCTCATTAACAAGTAATAAAAGCTTGGTTAAAAAAAAACTTTTTGTTTGTACTTGTTTCGACTACGCTTCTTTTGGTCCGAAGGTGATTCTTAGATATTTTTTGGTCTGAGAAGTAAACATTACATCTACAAAACTTGTTACAGACAACGCATCCTCTTCTATGCTTCATCCAATGCTCGTGTGTACTGAACACGAGAAGCGTTACAGTAAAGAGATCAGCATATTGATGGCTGATGCACTGAGCAAACTATCTATAAGGGTGCTTCCACGTCCGGTGGAGTAAAAATAAAAGTCACTGATGGGACATTAAAATGCACATGCTCAACGGAAAAATCTTATCATGGATTCCCAGAAAAAATACTTCTACATGTTCCTTTGTGAATCATTTTGAATCTACTAGTCAAAAATAGTTTACTAAAGAAGTTAACAATTTAAATAATGACCATAGACAATAGTAATTATAAGAGATTTAGTAATTATTATCAATATTTGATCTTACGGCCCCTTTATCCAATAACTGTTGTATAGTCGACTCTATAAAAGACAAATATAAGTCTTAATAAGTTAGGATTGGCTGTGAAGAAAAATCTCCCCCTACCTACCTGTTAAAAAAAAAATGATTATGAAGTAAAAAACTCGCACTTCGAAGCAAGAAGGTATTCAAGATTTTTTTCCATTACCGGTAATATGTGGGCGAATCACATTGACTTATTACATTTGCCCTGATCACAATAAATCCTTCGATTTGATGTATGCCACGTTGAAGTACATCAAGTTCTCCAGAGCTTTCATCGCGGAAAAATGATAAAGCTGTTGTGAAAATCTATTGGAGTTTCTAGTATAAAAAGAACTATTATCGGAAAATAGTTAGCCATACGAGGAAAAGTAGGTACATCTTACCACGGACCGACTATTTTGAAATATATTAATAGTATTTTGGAAAACCATTCGTACCTATCTAATTAAAAAAAAACTATACTTTTGGGTGAGGTACCGTAATTTAAGTGAGGACTTTTTTCGCGTTCGTTTTGTTCGTTTCGTTGTGATGTGAAAGTTGATGAAACGAAAAATCGATAGTATAAAGAGACAGACACATCAATTGGGAGAAAATGAGATAGAAAACATTATACAGTGTTTCTACCTGGCTACTAAATGGCAGCACGAGTTTCTTACTAGCGCCATCTATTATCATGTTAGTACTATTATTTTGTCAAAAAGTTAATTACAGTGACATCTATTGATAAAACATAAAATAATTTGAATTGGAAAGAGTAAATTGTTTCAAACTGATGATGCTATAAGTTTTTAAAATAGTGATTTGGCGTTTTGTATAATGTCTTTACATTCGTCATCTTTCTGAAGGTTTACTTCTAGCACGTGTGAACTGCAGACATATATAATATATATATTTTTTAATTCAATTTTTTTTCCGTTTTAAAGATTGCTGTACTGTTTTGTCGGCCTCATATTGTGTAAGTACCATTTTCTAGTTCTGAGAATCTCATAAGATAGAAAAACCTTAATTGGACGGACTAAAATGACGTCCTCAAATGTATTGGAAAAATACCTACAAGATTAAATCGCCATAAATTTGAATTTATACCGTTGTTGAATAGATTTTTCTCAAGTTTACAAGCGTAGTGCACAATTTTATTGGTTGAGAACTTATAAGGGGATTTGTATTTAGTTCTCGAGACTGCCTTGCTTGAATGACTTCAACGTATGTATTAGAAATATATTTTAATCTTTACGTTTTCCACTTCGTAAGATAATTTCCATTTAATCCTATTACATTTTTATTTATTACGCCTTTTTCTTGAGTCTCCGAGAATGAGAAGATTTTTATGTGTATTCTAATAGGTGAAGAATACATTTTTCAGGGATCGGTTTTGTTAAAATAAGTATTTTATTTATTTTATTTGTCACACCAACAAAATATACACTATAGTACGCGACAGGTCGAGATGGCAATCGGGGTATGAGGTGAGTCGCGTGGGAAGTGACACCCCGTGTACCGCATGACACCTAGTTATAGTGCTGTATGCCCATGTTGTGTTTTAAAATGATTTCGGTAGCTTCCTCGTCATGCGTTAAAACAAAAAAAACAATAATTCATTCACAAGAACGAGAACTAGCCAGAAAAGTAATAGAAAATTGTGACATTGAACGAAAACTCAATAATTAAATATTTTGCTGAATCTTCGTCACTAGTTTCTCTAATATATCTGTTTCATTTTCATTTTACTTATAATAAACCATATTTAATTAATTTTACTCTTAATTTTTGCGTCGAAAAATTATCGATATAGACCTATATAGAAAGTGATGCCATATCACTAGAAAATTGCCATCTCAACCTGTCGCGGACTATACAAACATAGCTGTATCTGCATCATATATTAATGTCAAGTGATACCTCTACTATTTATAGGTGTAGACTTGACTTTTGAGCGTAATACTAATATTAAATTAATTACAATTAAGATTATTGAGCACAAATTCATTTTAATAAACTATTTAATTTAATATGCAAAAAAATGTAACAGAAATATTACTCAGAATGTATTTAATTTGATTTGTTACAACAAGCTCCCTTTGCTCGAGAGCTGACAACTAAAAAGGATTAATAATTAAATGAGAAATACGTCAAAGGTCGTGCCTTAGCACTAATTACTAACAAATTAAATCAATGTAACTAACGAATTCTTCAAATTAATTTTAAAATTTGATATACAATCTTATATTAGTGGACCCGTCCTCGCTTCGCTTCGGTAAAACCATGCAGAAACGAAAGTAAGAAAGAAGCCTAAGTTACTCCTTACTCCATCAACTAATCGCCAGTGAAAGTCTTTGTCAAAATCGGTTCAGCTGTTTCAGAGATTAGGCAGATCAAACACACAGACAAAAATAAAAAATAAATGTTATTTTGGTAACTATGTGCACCGTGTATACATACTCGTACGTATGCATTTAGTAAAAAGCGGTTATTTTAATATTTAAACAGACACTTCAATTTTATTTAGTTGTATAGATTATGTAAGAATAATTCACATAAAGAAGAACAAAGTAATTTAGAACCAGTTTAAGAACAAAGCTAAAACAAATTTTCGATTAGACATTAATTTCGTACTTTCATGTACAGATTATATTACCAGCATACGTCGAAAAATTAATTTCGCAGTTTATTTAATTTATTCCAGTTTTAATTAATTTATTTTGAATATTAATTAAGTAAAAGGTATTTTGTTGTTCTCTACTGCTATTGCTGCAAGCCTCTTTATTGTTTGCATTATCTTACAATTTGGGATAGAGTCCGTGGTCGAAATTTGACCAGGACTCATGGTAACCTAGTTATGTAGTCCGTAAACGTGATGCGTATTCAAAATCAAATCATTTATTTCGTCTTAGGAACTAATAAGTAATAGCTCACTTAACGAACGACAAAAATTCAAAATAACCTGAATAACACAAAATGAAATTTAAAAATAAAACAAACATGTTACAATAAAACTTCCTAAAGTCTCGATACACAAAATCTGTCATATCATCGGCTTTATAAAGGACAAATACTTGAGCCTGAGTAAACTAGTGTCGGCTGGCAGGAAAAAAGCCGGAGGAAAAAAACTGCCGGTACTCTTTTTTTAAAAAGGTAGATTTTACAACGTAAATTACATTGCCGCTTTGGTACCATTATAATCAATGCGAGACTGCGATCGACAAAAAGACATAGGTACTTAAAGCCGCCTGTAAGATTATGTATAAATAATAACAGACGCCTACAGATATCAATGAACACTTCATTTCGACGCTCGTCTGCTGTTTGCAATAATATTTGTACGATGAAATTAAATATAATTTTCCTCAACGGAAGAAAATCTAAAAGCGGGTATTATGATCGTAAGTGTCGTAAGTTAAAATCAAAGAATATGATTCACAATTTAATTCAGTAAAATGATGTATTCCTAATAATAAAATTAAAACCACTTTTCTTCTACTTATAATACTTGTTACATACTCGTGTCCCGTATTGATTTTATTCGTTTTATAAGCTTTTCACTGCTATTGTTATAAGAAGCTTACGACTACAATGGGGTACTCTTTCCAAGGAAGGCTATTTGGGTCAGTCTTGTTGCGTACTGTTTACGTCTACCGTATCAAGTTACCTCTATTGTCTACGTTGTAACTAAATGTCGCGATGGAAACGAGACCTAACGACAGTGTTATGAGGTACGAGTATGTCAAGGGCACCTCCTGAGGAGTCCAAAGGGGAGGAAATCTAAAGGGAGCAGGAGGATGGGAAAAGTATCAATAGGTTTGTCTATAAATAACGACTGAATAGATTGATATCGAAATTACAAGATTATATGGCAGAATTGTGTGGACTTAGAATTTTGGTTGATTTTCACTTGTTTGGAGAAGTACTACTGCGTACATGTTTTTTGGGAGTTTCGAATTTTCTCCCCTTGCCCTTTATAGAGGACATCGATAGAGTGGAGAATTTGTGAAATACTTTTATCGGTTAGTGTATGATACTCTTTTTTATGAAATTAAAATAGCCACTTTTTTCGAATGGGTTACATACGAGCAATTGTATACATTTATATCCTCTCCATATCCATCCAACTCATATGGGGAGTTTCCGGGATCTTCTCGTTTGCTCACTGTTACAGTTTAATTATAAGAAGATATCGATTTATTTAGATCAATCAGTTTTTATTTGATTTATGTCGATCAATCATGCGCGAGTCTATTTCGAGTCTTCCAATTACAATTGTTTCGTATAAAATTCGATTCAATTGAAACTTTAACCTTCATCTAACTATGGGCGCTAAAGTCCAGAATGTGGACGCAAATAAAATTCATAACGTTCAATGAAAAATAGAACTCGATTCAAGAATTTTTGTGGTTATACATCGTCGCTACTTCGGTATCTGTTAATCAAACATAATGTTATTAATCTTACATCGTAGGCAAGTCTTGTTAACTTACTATGTATAGCGTAAATTATAATGACTATTAAAAAACTTTTTTTAAAGGCCGCGTCAATAGACAGTTAATTAACATTGATATCTTCCAGCTAGTTATCATAAACGTACCTATCCTGTACTGACTGTAACCTATCTATTGTTGGACGTAGTTAATTAAGAGAGTATTTTGACCACGATGCGGATCCTCTAGTTTCATGAAGTATTTAATTTTAAAGCCGAGCTTCGGTTATAAATCAAGTAAAATTTTAAATGGTTTTTGGGGTCAGCCAACTCTCTGGAGCTATGTTCGATGCATGTTGCTGATATCATGTTTTCTCGTTAGTCATTGGAAATTTCCTTCAGTGTCCGTTACTGCCGCGAAGTTAAGAACTTCGCCGGCGCTAAGAATCTATATTCAAGAAGAATTCTGATAGTGGATAAACATTTGATAAACTATGTAATCGAATAAAAAAGATTGGAGGCAAAAGAGCAGCTTAAATATAGAACAAAAGAAAAAAATAAAAAGATATTTAAAACAGCTTCCACGTTTTCCAGAATATTGAAACAAAGAACAGACTTAAGTGATAGACAGACAGAACATGACATGAACATTCTATTCAGCACAAGTTAAAATTGCTTTAAAGGAAAAGAAGAAAACATTTTTTTTACAGAATACTGCAACAAAGCCGGGACTTACGTGAGAGATAGATATTGAATACAGATTACCATTGTCTTATTCGTTATAACCTAGATTGTAAACAATGCCAGTTCGATAAAATTGCAGGTGACTTCAATATTTTTATAAGTATTAAGGATTTTTAGGAAAAATTACTCCTAATAAATGTACGAGTATAGTCACGAAAGGTAACAAGACAGCTTATAATTTTGAATCGAAATACGTAATTTCTTAATAGTTTTCAAGAATAGATATGCAAAAATATTCTAGTGTATTTGTAGGACCTTCGAAACGAAGTGAAGAGCCATTTTGTAGTATTTTTAAGAGTAAAGATGGGTGAACGCACGGACACAGCTGGGCTGGTGACTGTAGTCGTTAAATTGTCAGTGGGCGGACTATGGTAACAGCCAATTACCATACCCTCAGCTGTACTGCGATAACTTTTGATGTTTACAATAGCTTCCAGTGAGCTTTAGGATGCATACGACTTTTTATTAAATTTTTAGGTTTGCATAGCGAAGTAGGGAATTCTGTAGTTTTGCCGTGTACGTTCATACGTTCGTTTGTTCATGGTTTCGCTTAGAAATAGTCAACAAATAAATCTAAAGGTGGGAAATGGTCATTGACGTGTACATAAATCTTCCAAGGCATTACTGATGCATTTTTGCTTAAGCTGGAAAGAGAAAAAAATAACATATTTAAAACAGTTTTTTTTCATTACTAAAAATGTTGACTATAGAATTACGAATAGAATTAACCTTGAAATGATACGCTAACATATAACAGCCTTCGTACTTTTTAAAGGCTTAGACTATTAACACATTAAAGAAAAAGCCAAAATCCATCACTTCGTCGCTATGAAAACCATTTTGTGCGTGCATTCTCCGACATACTGACATATTTCGTCCTCTCGTAAACTCTCGTTCACATTGGTGGTGAACGTTGACATCACGTTAATAACTTTTGAAGTGTTGAACCGTCAGGTGCAATCTGATTGGATTTAGGATTCGTTTTTAATTTGATTTTACTGATCTGATAAATCTGAATAAAATTTAAAATCTTACAAGTAATCTTTCTGAAGAGCAGCTGTAATTAGAATTGAAAGATATCTCCAACTTGATAAAAAGCGAAATTGACGTCGGATCGCATAAATCATAGAATTATAATAATGCCTACAAAAAAGTTCACACTTTTAATATTCAACATTGAAGACTGTAAAAGGAATTGAAGGGTTCTGAATGTAATTAACGCCTTTGATTTTGTTATCGATAAATACCTCCTGTCGCTATTATATAAGACTTATAGCAGTTATCTTGGTATTAATTTTTTCTTGCTGTAGCTATAAATATTTTTAAGTAGTCAAGTCTTTTCATTTGAAATCCATGTAGAGAGTGTTACACAAAGCTTAAGAATGTAATCCGCCTCTTTATAGCGGAGATCTTGGAATTGTTACTGAGTTTATGTACCTACGAGTTTATACTCAACCTAGTAAATCTTAAATCCGTACGTTCCTGCAATAATATTCTTAAAAATGTATAGAAACTTTTACCTTGTTATTATTATAACTAGTTTTCCGCCCACGGCTTCGCCCGCGTGGAATTCGGTTATATTGCGCGACTTTTTCGCGATGAAAAGTACCCTATGTCCATTCCCAAGTTCAGTTCTAGGTTCATACCGAATTTCATCAAAATCGGTGCAGTGGTTTAGGCGTGAAAGCGGAGCAGACAAACAGAGAGACAGTTACTTACGCATTTGTAATATAAGTAGGGATTGAATACAAAGTCCGCTAATAGGCGTCGTAAGTCTTTAAGTGTTTAATGGATCGATAATAAAGTATTATTTTATGATATTGACATAACAACGATTACATTTAAGCTTTTATATTACGGCTTCATAGTAAGTTCAGTCTACAGGTTGGATCAAACGCTCATAAAAGGTAGTTTTATGTTAAGACGTATTAAATTATATAGTTGGCGTCGTCTTAAGATAACGAGCAAACTGGATCAACCATTGTATGAAGATCGATCAAATCCTCTTCGATATACGAGTGTACAAGAGGGGTACAGAAGTTCGAGAATTTCCTTATTGTAATAAATTTAACAAAGAGTATTGGGAAATCAGTCTGATTAATGTTTAACCTTCCAATTTGAACTGTTCGATTTTACAAAGGCTCCGTTAAAATATCACTTTTAATTATACACTTTACTTTTAATTAAAAAAAGCTTTTATGAAATTTTAATTTTATTATATTTACTGTATCGTTCTCGTATTTGGTCAAATTCTCGCCTGCCACAGCAGTGACGGATGACAGATAATTTTATCTGTCTTGCCGGCACACCTGTCATCAGTCAGATGATCGACGTCGTACAAAAATCGTTAAGGGCGCGCGCGCATGGAAAACTCGCATCGAACAATCTATCTCCAAAAACGCTTCATCGTCACGGGTGGAAAATCATCGAGGCCTTCACAGCAGCACCCAAGGTAAGTGCCGTGCATATACCTGTCAGTTGTGGCCTATCTGAACCAAAATTCTCGTACATCGGTGGACCGTAAATCAAGCGGTCCAACCCAGGGTAGCATGAAAGCCATTGTCGTTCCCAAGTGAATGCGTACGCTACATTTACATTACATCAACTATTTAATCGTTCGGTGATTAGATACATTTAATAAGATATTCAATACATCGTAATATTGAAATAGTTGAAATAAACTAAAGTCACATTTTAATATGATTACAGCAATAGCATGGTCATGGAGTAGTAAACAAAAATAGAGTAAGGTAAGATGGGGTAAGACTAACACACGGGGAAGACTAACACTGTCTATTATCTCGATACGTATAGCTTAAATACGATATTCTTCCAGTCTGTAAGATAGAACAAACGTAAATGTTCTCGGCTAAAACACACACAAGACATGTCGTTTCTTCAAGTGCATATCGAGATAATAGACAGTGTTAGTCTTGCCCCGTGTGTTAGTCTTACCCCACCGTACCTTATAATTATATTGGAATTTCGCGTCTTCTCTTCTCAGTCACAAAATTGCAACGCAGTTATATTTTCCGAAGCTGGTGCAACAAACTTCTACGCGAGGCGTCTGACACATTTTTGAGTTGTCAAACTGTAGTTATAAATTGTGTTTGCATTGTTAAAGTATTTATTCCCTGCACCTATTGGCAAAGTTTCGTGCCATTTCGTTCGGAACTCTATACTGTTCCGCGTTTCAAGACGGCTCTAGCCAAGTACCTATTCTACTAATGTTATAAATGTGCAAGTTTGTGAAGATGTTGAGATGTTTGGTTATTTGAATGTTTAGGTTTCCTACACGTGCTACCAATTGTATGGATTGACATGAAGTTTGGCAAAAACATAGATCACGTCCAAGAACAAAACATACTTAGAATACATTTAATCCCGATTGTAGGTTCCCCCGGCATGATAATAATAATAACGCTAACACACTTATACCCCCGCCGTAGGATTCCCTGCGTCGCGGGTGGCATGAACAACACAAATAACACATCACTAGCACCCACGACCCAATAACAAACATTTGTCTGTCACATAAATATCTGCCCCAGCCGGGAATCGAACCCGGGACCCCTCGCTTCGCAGACAGGGTCTCTACCAACTAGGCTACGGAGTCGGGGTATGATAGGAACGTTTATGTGTGTGTTACTATACCATCAACAGTTGAATGTATTTCAATTAAATTAGTTGGAGTTAGGTCTGGAGCCGAAGGAGGGAGCTTTAAACAGTGCATATTTTAAAATCATAATTTTGTTCTAGAAATATGTTTTTCCTTTGGGATTAATCCAGTACCGTTTGCGAAAGACTTTTCTGCAGGCGAAGCCGCGGGCATTGTCTAGTGAGAAATATTTGTAGCGATTTTATCAACGACAAATAAAAGCTTGCGTCTCTACTGGGCTATCAGTAATGTGTCCGTAAGTAATAAAGTCCTAAAATCTTTTTGATATTTTATTTGAAACGTCTGGAAATATTTTATCATCTTTTTTCAAATCTTTTATAACAGACTCCTTAGAATAATGATTCACTTTATTACTGTAATCTATTGCGATACGTGACTACAATTCTATTTGATTTTAGTCGCGATGTAGTGCATTAGCTTAGCAAATTGTTCGTTTAAATTGTTGGCTATAATTCTCCTTCAAAATCTGACCATAAAATAATTTTTACATGCTTCATTTTCCTCTTTGAAATTTCTAATTTTCTTGGAAAGTAGTGCTCCAGTGTAGCCGTATTAAAATCTAACTACGACGTCGTATAATCAAGTAAGTTTCAAACCTAAATAGAAGTTGATTAAGAACAAGTTTGTGGATACAAAAAGTTAATCTCCGCCCATAAAGCTGCAAAGGCTTTGATTTAAATTAGCAGTTCGGTCACACTTTTACAGGGTCTAGACGTCAAGTTTTATATAGGTTTTGATTGCGACCGTAAGAAAGCTTGGCTTACGATGTTCAGGGCTGGAACATGTCTCAGTATAGACGAGTAGCTGATAAACAAATGACACTTAAAAAAATAGAATAAATGCCGAAATTACGCCGAGAAGAAGAGTTAGAAAGAAATTCATGTGGGCAAGTTTTGATCTTAAAACTTTAGAGATATAATTCAAATACAAACCTCGACACAGGATATTTTTATAGAATTAACTAAAAGACATTGCTCTGAAGAATGTTTTATCTATTTTTTATCTCTAGTTTAATTAATTACGTAATTTTGACCGACAAGTGCAAATGTTCATCCAAACGAACAGACAACAGGATATGAATATAAATTTCAAAGACTATTGTAGATCACTAGCATTGAAACCAATCGCTAGATATAGAACTAGCTCAAAACTGAACCAACAGTCAGAACCCGAGTGTCGAAGTGGCTTTAGTAGTTACGGACACTTTACGTCACTTGGATGATGTACTGAGAGAGTAGTCTTTACGAGAAGCCCTCGTGAACGGAAATTTTATTGTACCACTGAGAATAGCGACAATTGTCATGAGAGGTGTAAGAGGTAATTTATGCGTGGAATAAAATTTGGGCCCCATTTATATGTATAAGACGACAGGCGGTGAGATTTGACGAGACCTTGTCGGTGAGTATTTGGCATTGTTTAATAGAAGACTAGTAGTCTGTTATAGTGTTAAGGTGTGATTTTATGATACACTATGAATAGCTTAAATCAGCCGTCAAACAACTCGTACAGTTCTAAGTTAGACTGAAAGCCACCCCATTTTTCTTCTCTTCCTGATCGACTATGCATCGTTTATGTCTTTGGTGTTGCTGAAGTCCATAATCGACGATTACCTGTCAGTCCTGGGCCCGGGTCTCCTCTCACTGAGTGAGGGGCACAGACCATAGTGCACCACGCTCGCCTAGTGCGGATTGGCAGACTACATACACCTTTGAGAATTTTATTTAAAACTCTCAGTTGTGGAGGTTTCCTCACGATGTTTTCCGTCACCAACGCAACATTTCTAATACGCACATAATTTAGAAAATTAGAGGTGCGTGTCGGGGATCGAACCCAGGAACTCCAGTTCGGGAGACCAACGTTCAAACCACTGGGCTATCACTGCTTATATGCTATTGTCAATTAGACATTTTATCATGTTACGAATATGTAATTACGCGCCCCACTTGATACATAATCTACATCAAGGATGGAATTGAATTTTATTGGGAAAATAAACAGTATTTATTTTTTATTAAAGCATCCTACGTTAATATCGATTAGTAGAATCGAATGGCAGTGTCATTTCTGAGTACTTTTGACTCTTTAATCGAATAGTAACTTGTGGTATTGCTTGTAGTATGGAATTGAATGCTGAGTGGTTACGAAGAAGCAGAGTGCATCGGAGTATTGGAAGTATAATTAAATCAATGTTTGAAGATAGCGTGGTACTTGAAACGATTGTAAGATATCGGGTTGTTTATTACATCTTTTTCATATCGTTCGCTTGGATGCTTCAATAGACCCTCTTTATTTATAGAAATAGCCGTAGCTGCTTTGAAATACAGCTTGACGGCTTCGTTTCTCCTGTATACGACTATTTTTTCTACGTTTTATCTTAAATTAAACATAATATTTTTTTGCATTTTGAAAAGGAAATATTGTTACAAAACAGAGCGAAAAACCCAGTGAAAATGATTATTACTTTTCTGTGTTTCGTTTATTAATAGTTAAATTATTTTATAAATAATGGTTATACCTACCTAAACGTGGACTTTAAATTAATAACATTAATTTAATTATATTTCTTTAATTTAATTTTCTGATGCGAAGCAAGGAAGGGTTCCTTGTATTAGTTGATCTTATTGAAAAGCTAGTCCTCAGCTTAATTAATTTGTAACATTTTAGCGTGGGATTTAAGCATATTTCTTAATTATTAAAAAGCTAAGCGTTCGGGGAAAGTTTTCAAAGGAATCATTTTAAGAATTACCCTTAATAAATTATGATTTAATGGACGAGGGGAACTGGTGTTGGAGACCATTTATAGGGTTGCGGGGCGAATAGAATTCAGCTCAGACTGAGCAGAGCAACCCAGCTCAGCTAAGCTCAGTATGCGAAAGTCCGCCGCGTAGTGTTGACGCTCGCCACTGCACGCACGGGTGAGATGTCGGCTCATCTTCGCGCGAACATTTAATTTCACCGAAATTGTTCCTGTGTCGATCCTGCCGTTCGCAGCCGGCGGAACAACATGAGCTACTTAAGGTTAGTAATGTTTTAATTACTCATATTTTTATAGGCTGGCACTGCAAGCGAATTTCCTACAGCTTTGCTATTTCAGTCAACTTTTGGCGAAGTCTTTCTACCTATAGACAGGCTTATGGTGAGATCGTATTAATGCGTTTTTTAAATAAGTGCGTTTTGCCAGCGATAAATGCACTGCGGATTAATTATATTTTAGGCTAAAAATGTATCTTAGTTCACGGATACTGTTACGGGTTATTATTCAAAAAATTTTCAAAATTTAAAATCATTCATTGATACTTAATCAATGATACACTTATGCACGTCAAACATTTTTTTTTATCTACCCCATTTCGTAAAGGTGCTTTAATATGGAGGAGAAGAAAGGGGAAAGAAACTCCCCCGCACATCTTTTTAAATAAATAGTAGATACAATAAATAGTTATAATCAATTATTTATTTTTAATTATACTAATAATAATTATTTTTTTAATTATTTATTTTGTTATTAAAAAATGTGTGAATGCTGTTCTGGCAGACGATTAAATATCATATTTTATACCGAAGAAAATTGATTCAAGATTCAAAGACATGAAATTGCGAATCGCAAGATTTGGGCAAGCCTTTGAAGGAAAGTTTAGAAAGTTAACAATGTATAAATTTTATAAAGGATATTTACATTATTTACATAGGCACCTAAATTATTCTAATCTTATACTGTATAGTAAGTCTTGAAACGATAACTTTTTGTGGATACATTCCTGTGTTTTCCTTGAAAACCTTTGATATTTACTATGTATCTTAAAAATGTCTTACTACGAAGACATAATTACTTACAAATCATATTTAAAATTTGGGAAGTTCATCTTTTGTATCATGAACAAACCAATATATTTGTCCGGCGACCACTGAATTCTCTATTTCTATACATTCACATAGATGATTTGCATATTGAAACAGATGATTTGCATATTTGTAAATTAAGAACTTGATTTGTTCACGAAGACAAGGTATTGTATAGTTTTTAAAATCTTAAAAGCTTATTAATTCAAACTCATTAGGTGTTTATTTTACAAGCTTTTATTTAGTTTCACCTGTCCCGGTGTTTGTAATGAAATCCTGCAAGGTAAATTTCACCCACTTCCCGGTTACCGATTGAGCTAACATTTTACACTCTGGTCCAGTCCTGATGACAATGCATGTTTATAATAACCATGATGTGATACTGCTACCGGGATTGGCCCCAGACGATTGAACTCCTGAACGGTTAACAGTAGGGACTTAAAATCTTGCATTTTAACTTTTTAGTTCTTTTTCTTATTAACAAATAGTAAAAGCTTGTTTAAAAAATATATTTTAATTTTACTTGTTTAAACTTATGAATTAACTTCTTTAAATCTTATTATTAGCTGTTGCAAACCTAATAGAAGCGTGTTATTAATATCATTTATTCAGTGACGTTTATAAAGCGGTCATGGCTCGTGTGGTTCATAAAATATAACAACAGAACACTAGGTTGGTGAGATAGAATCCTTATTCAAAACAAACAACGACATTACAAATTGCAGTCACGCAGCTACCTATGAACGAGTCGGGAATATTTTAAACGAAGTTTCTTTTAAAGGATAACGACTCACTGCTATTTCCTGATACACGGTTTTAATCAAACTAGAGGATCTATGGTCGAAATTTGAACATGACTCTTTGTGAGACTACTAGATGACGCCCGCGGCTTCGCCTACGGAAGAGCAGTTAAAAAATAATGGATTTATCCCGAGTGAACCTATAATCGAGTTAAATCTATTTTATGTCCTATTCCAGGATGTAAACTACCTGTGTGCCAAGTTTCAGCTTAATCCGTTCAACGGTTAAAGCGTGAAGGACTCACAAACATCCAAACATCTTTACAAACTTTCACGTTTATAATATTAGTAGTAAGACTATAGATTAGATTCGATAGGCATAATGTCAATTTTAATATAAACTGTCTGGCAACGGGGTTTTCTGTCTGACGTGTGTGACGTATCTGTTTGAAAAGAAGTGTGCTAGTGTGGGATTTGGTTCATACAAAAAATGCTTGTAATATTTACTCGTTACATTAACATTGTGTTTTATATCTGATTTCTTATTTATTATTAACACTATTACACATTATTAACTATTTATTCCATTTTAGCATTAGTTACATTTGTTGCGGGTTTAAAAACTGAAGTAACTTTATTGAATATGTAATAAATTACACCCGAAACTAAAGGAATCTAACGACCAAGTTTTACAACACCTAGCCGTTCACGATACTCGTACATGCTCAAACTTCAGCGGTACCTAAGTCGGTATTCGTGATCAAAATCATAATGGCACCGCTATTTTTTCCAAGCAATTTCAACCTTTATCTTTTGTAAGGAGGCTACTTAACAAGGAGTTGTGATAAGTTGAACAAAAGTAGTCGAGCCGAGGTCAATTACGACTTTATGAAGGGATTCGCGGATGGCTTTGAGAGTTATTTCTCCAACTACGAAACCTTACTAAAACATATTACAAATTTGAAAGTACTCGTAACTTTACCTGTTTCAATATTACCTTTTTACGTCTGAACAACTGCATTCATTTAGTAGAAATTTGGCCGAGCGACGGGTAGTTCTAATTTAGGGAAAGGTTATTTTACTAGTAGACCCGCCCCCGCTTAGCTTCGGTGCACCTTTTACCTGTCATCCCGCGATAACAAAATTTTTTCCTAAACAAAACGTATTCTAGATAAGGGCTCTTCATAGTCTTCATATAAGTAAGAGAGCTATAGAAGTTAGTTGTAGAAGTCCCGTACAAACTTTAAATTGTAATAACTTTTGATAGAGTAGACTGATTTAAATAAAACAAAGGCTAAGTACCGTCCTGAGTTAAGGATTATGTATTTCAGCAATTGTTCTATCACATCAGCCTATTTACTGTGATGCTCTTCCTAACACAGACAAGCAGATTCCCCCCCAACTTTCAATTCTAATATAATGTATGTATAGATTTTATCGCAATTTGAGACCCCTGATTCTAACTAATTATTATACTTGATAGCAGAGTCTTTGTAAGAGAATATGGTAGGTATGTAATAGTGAGATAAAAATAGTAATGAATATAACATTTTCCTTTTCGGTGCGTCACTAAAAAAACTTGAAAAAGTAGATGACGGGGACATGGTTTGTGCGGTCCGATATAAAAACCTTTCTAAGTTAAGGTGCGATTTCGTGCAACGCGGCAAGCGACGCCGTCGGAGACAGATGGTGACATAATATTTGTCGCGACAGCAAACATATCATTTTTTTTATACATTTGTATGAGGCCAACGGAATTATATTTTTACACTAGATATTATTATGTTCTTACTAAATAACCCAAAAAGTATTCGGCAATACATTCCATGCGAACCTGTGTCCTTTACTGTAGTTATTTGTCATTTCGTTCATTTCCTGAACGAAAAGCAGAACAATTGGTTGATTTCGTTAATTTATCCCATTTCTTACCTACAAGCTTTTTGTAATGGATAAGAAGATGGGTAAAGAAACTCCTCAGTACATCTTTAAAAAAATCTTAATTCATTGATAAATCTTTTCTTTAACCTGAGCGGAACTGGTTGCATAATACTCTTTTCAATGCGTCTTTGTCGTTGATATTTTATATTTAAATAACCCTTGTCTCGTTGTGTTCTGTCAATATTTAGGAAATTATTGCAACTGGCTCACAAACGATGGTGGTAAATGCCGTGTCCTTGTGTCGCCGACATTTGTCGTTGTCCGTGTTCCATGGAAGTGTACCTTAAGGGTTGCAGACATGTCAGTACAAGGTTTTGGTCAACTTGATAAGGGAGTTTTTCTCCGACAACCGCTCTAGATCTAAATAGGTCATTACAATGCCTGTCCTACCTTCGTTGTTAACTACTAAGATTTCTTATAAACCTGCATAAATTCTTGGACAACCAAATATCTACATCTGTACGAGTATATTACGAGGTACAATGGCTTGGTTTTATAGTTTATATGATAAAATATGAAATCGAGTACCATTTTTTCGGTAACTGAATATGAAAGTACTCCGATTAAGTTTTCCGAATTCAATGAGATATTCAAGCCATTCAACCGTGTATGATAATAATAAAAATAAATTCAGCATAAAACTGCAAACGCTGTCATTTCCAACGGTGAAATATTCCGAAGAAAGTAATGACGTATCACATTATCCTCAGTAAAATCCATTATTTTTACAGCAAAATGGCAACCTTCTAAAAAGAAAGACGCAACATACTTTTTCGCACTCGAGAGATTCAAGAGGGTTCCCTGAGCTATCCTTGGTTAGTTCTAAAGCCCTCACAAATCCCTTATTTAACGCCCCATGCGTTTTATAAAATAGCGTCAAAGCGCTCCTATACTAGACGTTTGAAAGGACTCTGTTTACGAATAAGGGCTCGGATGAGATTTATACGTTCAAAGAAAAGATTAAAAGGAGAGGTAGAGTACATTTATGTATATGAAAAGATATTTTTATTATTAGCAGTATCTTCATTTACCATTATACGAGTATTTTGGTATTTTGCGGTTTTTTAAAGGTGTCTTAAGAATTTAAGTTTCAAAGTCTTAGGGGTTCTATGGTTAGTTTACTCGTGGAGAAGCTTTCGAGGCGCTACTTATATGACTTATACCAAGTCCTTATATGCAGAATCGCCTCAAACAATTAATGGCCTAACTGAGGAGGCCTAGCCCCGGCGGCAGTTGTTTAATTTCGTCGATCGTTTAGGATCGAGGGAAGCCGTCGGGCAATAAGCGCTATCATGCGTATTTAACTCTCTATTAGCCCTCTATGATTAACTTCAATAGAAATGTTTGATTTGATTATGTTCACAAATATTTCATTAGGTCATCTTTTAATTCATAGCATCGCGGTATGGGCGCGTTAGTGGTTGAGAATATGGGTAAACTTTATTTCTCTATGCGGCGAAGTTTCGTACACAGATTTCTTTACGCTATTTTCTTTGACTGAAATACTAATGGCACCTAATAATCAAAATCTAAATACAAGGAGGCATCCCCAACTCCCCTTTCAGGCCGCCGATTAATTGCAACATTAATACAAAATTAGCCCAATCATTTTATTACTCGATCGCTCTGTCAGAAATAAATATAACAAGAATTACGCGTAGTTTGCAACGCAAGTATTTGGTCAGCGATTCTACGCGCCCCTCCACGGAAATTGTTAAGGGTGAACGTTGCAATTGGTTCCGAGTCTCTGGTGAAGCAGGCGCGCTGTCGTATTTGCAGAGCCCTTCTCTTTCGATAAGGGTGGAGGGGTGCGGGGGGGAGTACCGACTACCCTTCCGCATCTCGGCTCAGTAGCGACCACTAACGGTCCAACCGCCCTGTACGTCGCACGCTTGCGACGCGCTCTCTCACTGCCATGACGGCGAAAGTTAATACGGACTTTTAAATACTTGTGCGCAATGTGTGAAGAACAGTTTCCTGGTCGACGGATATCCTTCATCTGCAGGTTGGTATTTTTTTATTTTTCATATTTGATGCCAGCAACTTTGCAAACTGCGAATAAGTTTTGTATTGCGAATGCCGCTCGATTTTAACGGAAACTTTTGGCGAACTGTGTGTCTAATTTTTCTGTATTACAAATATACATAAGTATACTGTTTTATTTCTATTCATTTTGGATATTTGTATGTACCTATTTTTAATTTGTAACACGTTAAAAAAATATTACACGCGATTTAATTTTTCGTCAGATTAAAAAAAAATATTAACATATTTAAAAAAACTAAGTGTTAGCGAAATTAAAAAAGGATAAGTGAAATAAAAACCGAAGTTTCGAATAATAAAACCAACAACATTTTTACGAGCGTACAGAATTTATTATAATAATCCAAAATAATAAAAAGATGTCGCAAAAATTTTTAAAAACTGCGATTTTTATAAAATTCAATCATTTTTGAATTAAGTGAAAGTTGTATTATTAGGCCCTGTTCTGGGGCTATCTTTTCAAAATTAATAACGTCTAAGAAAATAATTGACATCGTTTTTTTAATTATCAAAATAATTGTCGGATTCCTACGGTCATTTTTTGACCTAAGAAATGATGAGGTGATATATTTTTTAATGATTGTTCTGTGTTATGTAAGAGCGTATATTGCAATAATATTATCAACGTACGAGCGAATTACCATTTTGTATAGCTGTTTTTTTGCGAATTTTGTGGCAATTGCTATTCTTCCTTCTTTTTTTCAGGGTAATGTTTGACTTTCTGTAACATCACGTCAGTTATTAATAATTTAGGCTTCTTAAATCAATCGTGTCATCAATAACCATATGCTGAGGGTGGGAACAACGCCTTTACTTACTCATAGGTATCTTTAAAAAAAAACTCCTACTTTTATGAATAAAAATGTCTCATTAATACATACAACAACTTAATTCTCAGCTATAAAACATTGCATAAGACGGCTCAATGCGTAGGACTAGGAAGAAGTATTAAATATCACTCTGATACTGATTACAAAACTTATAATACAACTACAAGCGCAAATATTAATTAGATAAAATGTTCCTATATTACACAAATTATTAGAGAACAAGATTTTCACACAGATATGAGAAATAATAATGACCAATTTATTTTTGCGAATGGAATATCTCTACGTTTATTTCTAAAAAATAAACCTCCGAATTCTACCGTTAATAAGAGAAAAGCAAAACTTTTTAAAGTCTCGAAAGTAAGAAGGTTATCTTCAAACTAAGCGTCTAAACTAAAACGGAGTTTTGCAATAATGTTGCTAGATTTTTGTAAAAAGATTTCGTACCTACGAATGGAGTTTTCCTTGAATATTAGAAATTGGGGAATTACCGCATTTTCGTTACGGAATTACGTAAATTTAACAAAAATAATTCTATTCTGTGTTAATTTGAAAGGTCCTGAAAATTGTACGTTATACTGAGAGATTATAATTTATACTTGTACTGTCAAAATTCTAATTACCCGCTTACATTTAAAGCTTTATATAAAGCAAACGGTCTTCTATTCAATAAATTAGGCGTATACAATATAAAATAAAATTTTCAGCAATTTTTTTTGCTCCATAGGTTTGGGCTAGTCGTTGATGAGTTAGGTACTTAGACTTTGTTAAATTATACTTGCATTACTTACATTAATACTTAAAGGGTTCAACTTTGTTACATTTGTAATGATCACAAACTTGTAAGATAGACGTTTCCGTTGATAATGACTTCAAGTAGCCTCTGAAACACAATGCTTCAAGATATTTTTGACATTAGCGGTCACCCATCCACTTACGGACCGGGACCGCAGTTGCTTAACTTCTTCGATCACTTAGGATAAACGCAAGCCGCCGGGCTATGACCGCTTCTAATTTTTAAACACGTATTAATAAATAATGCTGATTACCGATGAAAAAAAGAGACTTAGTCTTCAGTTCATTGTTGAGCCTCCTACAGCAGGGTGGTGGTATAAATAAAACACAACAATAGCTATGAGTGTTG
This sequence comes from Lerema accius, assembly GCA_001278395.1. Taxonomy (NCBI): domain Eukaryota; kingdom Metazoa; phylum Arthropoda; class Insecta; order Lepidoptera; family Hesperiidae; genus Lerema; species Lerema accius. The sequence goes on from LGAG01018921.1 coordinate 1,649,330, forward strand.
CCAATATTGTGATTACGCAAAGATTGTTGTGTAAGCAACTCAGAAACAACGCGAGAAAACTTGTGCAAATTAATTTCTGTTAAAGTTAAAAAGTTGGTTTTTCTATTGTTAATACAGAACTGGGTTGTCGTAACTTGTCGAAGTCAAACAGGAAGGGTTTTTTACAAGTACTTTTACCCTGACATTTGCTTGTTATTTATTTCTATGTATTTTGAATTCACGTGCGGCGATTCCACAGGTTGTTTGTGGTTCAAAAAATTTAAAATTCTTAGAAAATCTTTTTAAACAACTGTGTCGTTAAAAGAGTCAGTTGACTCTTTTATTACATCTGTGCCGTTTATCTTTGTCAAAGTTTCTTTAGAATCTGTCTTCCAGTGTTATACTAGCTACGCCTTCCCATCGCCATGCCCCTTTGTGAGTCCGACCGTTTCAGGGACCCTACCTTCCCTATAGGTAAAGTGCCTAAAATATATCTACATACCTATACGAATACTGAAAAAAAAACATTACGATTTTGATACGCATACGACTACATAAGTAAAATTAAAAACTCAATGACATCTGTCAGCCAAAAACATCGAACGACTATTTAATCTATTTGACATATAACTTGTCGCAATTCGAGTACAGAGCAAGTGTCCGGTGAAAAATGTGTGTTAACTCAATGTACCGACTCCTTGTAATTTCTAATTAAACTTAGAACTACTTTGTTCCCAATGATTTCCTTTATAAACCTCTTCATTGCGTGGGCTTCTCTGAATAGCGTGCGTGAGTGTGTCAAGCACATTTTAGCCTATATCAGAAATTGCTAGAAATAGCAAATGGGAATATAGTTACGGAATCACTTAGTTGGATTTATTCAATTGAAGTTCATAAAGTTCTTAAGCTTCATTTGAAACTATAAAGGATAGCAATTAAAGCCATATTATTTATGGATTCTACCCATTGTCAGCATACTACTGAACTCTGGTTTCTTCTTTAACTTAGCAGGCTTCGAACCTTGATGAAGGGGTTAGTGGCCAACTTAAGTATTGGAAGTTATGTCACCTGAAGGCCTGTTACTGTTATCTCACTATAACAACCGGGACCGGGACCTAAATGTGGCCTGAGAAGCACGAAGTCTGTCAAGAAATTTTGCAGTAGTCTCCCATGCACTTTCCGACCGCGCCCGCAGTGGCTTAACTTCGACGATTACTTAGACCGACACTAGTAGAATTATGACATTTCAACGGCATATACAGTCATCATAATAGATATCCGACTTCCCAGATAGATAGATATCTATCGCTGAAATATTAAAAATGCTAGTTTCTTGACATTAAAGCTGAAGAGCTTAAGAATTACTCGGAAACTAATACTTTTCTAAAACAATTTCATTTTTCACGTAAGTAGTTTTAACAAGAAATTTAATA
>LGAG01018921.1:1659005-1669129 GCA_001278395.1 Lerema accius
TCGTGGCTAATCCGTGATTATGACACATCGACAGGGCCGCTCGGCAGCCCTAAAAAACAGGACATTTTGGTCAATATCTGGGAATCTACTGGACCGATTTTGATAAAAGTTAAAATGGGACCAATGGGAAAGTATCAGCTTTCAAACAAAAAAAGAATTATCAAAATCGGTCGACGGAGTAAAAAGTTCTGAGGGAACATACATAAAAAAAAAAAAAAATACGGTCGAATTGATAACCTCCTCCTTTTTTTGAAGTCGGTTAAAAAACGGTCTAATTAAACTTGATATTCAATAAAGTTAGTCGATTCGAAATATTGAGGGTTCAGGTATGAACGTAGATTTTCCGTCCATAGATTCAGAATTCGGGAATTTCCACGTAGCTTTTAGTCATATTACTCCGTGTACGAGTAATAACTGTCAGTTGCTTCGACAAAGAAAACCATTTCTCGGAACCTGAATAACAGAGCTTTTAATAAAAGGTATATGAAGTTCTAACACAGGTAGCATGTTTGTTAGGATAGGATGAGGCTCTGTGAAAAAAATATTTCTGTTACACTTATGCAGTAATATACCTAACTATACCTCATGTGATCTTAGTAAATACACCTTAATCGTTCTAATTTATTGGTATTTAAGTGTTTTTATACTTTCTATAATCAGTTATTATATCATTCAAATTGTGTGGCTGCTAGCTTAAAAATTTGGTTAATTTTTACAAACTTTCATCCCTTATTTCACCCCCTTATGGGTTAATTTCCTAAAATTTTTAAAATCCGCACTTCTTAGCTTAGTATCGAAAACCTAAATACTAATTTGCAAACTGCTTGCTTTAATTTTTTTTTTTCATACAAACTTTCATCTTCTATTTCCCCCCCTTAAAGTGAGAATTTCCAAAAATTCGTTCTTAGTGCTCCCCTACACTCTAGAAGGAATCTCTGTGCCAAGTTTCATGCTTCCAGGTCTACCCGATTAGGCTGTAGCGTGTCTGTCAGTCAATCAACATTTATATTAAGTATGATGATGATGATTTCCCATCTTTGACGATGTTGTTTATATTCTTATTTTTAAGATTCATTCTGTGTTGTTTAGATTATTTTAAATTTTTGACGTTCGTTAAGTGAGCTTTTAGTTCCTAAGACGAAATAAAAGATTTGAATTTGAATTTGCATTTATTTATACGGAGATGTTTCCGCGAATCAATTCTTATTACCAGGTAGGGAGTGACATTATTCATTGTTTTACGCAAAGTAAACTTTATCCTAATGCTCTAATAGAATTGAAACGTTTTTTACAAGATTTCCACCCCTAATGTTTTTACAGAAAACAGAAGAAATGCTTCTTTAACCTAATTAGAGTTTCGCATTACACTTCATTCCATTAATGAACCGCTGTTTGAGTCTAATGGTCTATTTACATCAAGAATTCCCATTTAAATGTTATATTTCTTTTTATAAAAATACGAAAAACCTTTTAGAGAGTTTCCTTAAGGCTTCGACGATAGTGGCTAAGACAAATGTGATCTTACCGTCTTATTTTTGCTTCGTAAAATTTTAAAAGCGTCTTACTTAAGTTTTAATGAGTTTGCTTCACTTAACCTGGATTTAGAATTGAAATTGATTTTTCACGGCGTTTTTGGAGGGTCGAGATATAATTAGCACTTCAAAGCTTAATAATATTTGTAAACAGAATTGTGTTACAAGGCACAAATCATAAACATTTTTAGACTTAAATTCCAGCGTATAAACATCTAGCAGTTATATATTAGTGCATTTTAAAAGAACCCTAGCGTGTCTTAAAAATTCTTAGCATTAACTTAGATGTAAAAATTTAAATAATTCATAGACTTTTCAGGTTCCCACTACCAGGGAGACAGAGATAAATAGGTAATATTCTAGTCCGCGATGTGACTACGTTATGCATTTGAATTGAGATTTAAACGTACTTATAACTACTAATTTAGATCTTTCTTCTGTAATATAGCTCACGTCACTTTATTATATCTTATATCTTATTAAGCCCGACGCAAAAAGAGGGTTGTTATAACTTTGACGTGTCTGTGGGTGTGTCTGTCTGTAGCACCGTAGCTCTCGAACGGATGAAGCGATTTAATTTAGTTCTTCTTTGCATTACAGGTAATTTGTCTGCGTATGTTCTCAGACATGTCTAATGAAAAATCAATTGAGCCGTTTAAAAGTTGTAGGAGTAAGAGTGGGAGAAAAACTAAACGTCTGCAACTATACTCTAGTGGGGTCTCATAGTAAAAAAAACGCACTGAAAGAGAATATGAATGATTTTATCGAGTGTTTATAGCTACGTTTCATGTTAAAATGTGTCGAGGGTTTTTAAATTCTTTTATTTATTTATATTATACAGCTCTACATGGCTGTTAAAACCGTCCATTGTTATATATTCTTCTTGTATCAGATCTAGTGATTGCTAACAATGTTTTACTTTAGATTTTGAATAACAATTGTTTTACAGTATCTTAGGTATATGGGGCGTCTACCGAATTATTATTTCAGTTAGTGTTTTAGAGAAACGGAAGAATAATTATGTTACGCCATATACAATGAAATTTTTTTCTCAAATGTCAGCACGACACATTTGAAAACGAGCAGCCGCTAATTGTAACTACGATGTGGATGCGTTGAATCGTCTTATAAATTAGTATAAACAACGAAAATGAACCCATCCAGGACAATGATAATAACGAGTCAATGCAAAATCCCATGGGTTACAATTTGTGCTAATTAATACGTCGTGTTTGCTATTAACCGACAGTAAACAAACAAACTTGTACGCTACGCTATTAACAATCTTACTATTGACTTAGTTTAGAGAATTGTAGCCAATATTCTAAATTGGAACTCGGGGCAAACATGACATATTTGATTTATTTCATTCGAGCAACCAAAATCGCTTCGTTTCGGGAAACATATTCGATTTGTTTACAAAATAGTGTTCTGGATAGGTCCTGTGGAAAATTAGGGTTTTCACTATTTTTGAAAATAATTTCAATAATATCAAAGCATATTTTACAAAAGAACCATCTAAAAAAAGTCGTAGTTTTAAAATCAATGTTACGTGTAAACACATACGCTGGGAAGCTCACTAAATTTTTAAGCTTAGAATTTTCCAAGTCGATACCAAAAGTCAGCTACGAGTATATCCATAAAACAAAAACTTTAAAAGTATTCCTACATGCGCTCCCGACAATTGAAAGATTCCACTCGGCTGTTTAAATTCAAATCACGCACCCACTGTCGTTTACATAAAGACATCGTAACGACAAAATATTTGGATGCAGTCGTGTGAACAGTTGTTGTAGTGTGACGATGACAGTAACGTTGACTGTTGTTGCGTAAAATGTCGCACATTTGGACCCTAAAAAAGCTGTGCATATATATATATATATATATATACTATGCGCTTAGCAAAGTCTTTATGTCGATTTTCTGTACCTGTGAGAACAGACCCTAAGCTTCGATTCCAATGGGGTGAGGGTGACTATCCGTCCGTTTATTTAAAGTGGGGACGAGATGAATCAAATTATTAGAATTCTTGTTTGCAACTCGGATCGGAGTCGTGATTAAAAAATTCTGCATTTTCTCAATACGGACCTCGTTGCTGTAATGAGTAGACACTAGACACATTATGGTTGGCTGCCCATCAGTTTGTAACTTCTAAGTCAAGTGCACATTAATTAACTCTTAGAGTGAACATTGAGGAAACGTGGATGCGATTTCTCCGCGTGAGATTCCTATATCCTCAAAGTTGTGAACTTTGACTGAACGCACTGGTCCGTGTTAATGGAGGGATAAGTTAGAAACAGACGGGAATAGTGATTTTGAGAGTTGGTTTCCTGTACAGGATATTGGGTTTGAATCGTAGACGCTCATCTAATTTTTGAAGTAGACTTCGTCGGCTGCATAAACGGGTTAAGGTTGTGTCCCTTCCGGCCTATGTTAAAGACTTCTAAGGATTTCGCGAACAATATTAGCATTCTAATTTCCTGAAGTATCTTATCAGAAATTCTACGCGATTAATTTTAAAGCATGACCTCGAAACATTTCAATGCCTTAAGGATTCGGTTCCAATTTTCGATGTAATAACAAACTTTATGTATTTCAATAGCTTAAGTGTTGTTTATACTTGTACTTAAAGGTATGAACGAGGCAAAATATCCTGTTTAACACGTAATTGTGAAGATATGCATAAAATAGAGTGCTTACCCCAAAACTCGGTCTTCCCCAGTCTTTAATGAAGAGGAAGTTTGCGGTGCATTTCATGCTAATGTCAGAACAGTTTAGAACAAGGGTGGTGCAACGCTAATGCAATATTAAAACAGTTTGGTGAAAATGTTATTATATGTATTACTTTGTTTAGAATTTTATGAGATGCCTTCATGTAATGTTTGTTAAATGAGTTAGTGACACTGGAATTATGCAAATACTGTTGCTCTGATATTAGATTGGGTAATGCTATCAACTACGGCTATGCATTTCATACATTTACGAAGCTGTTTTGTCTACATTTAAGAGTGCAATGCAAAAACATTCAGGATGTCAAGTAAATTAGGCATTAGGCTTTATTTACAGGTAGTAAACTAAATATAATAAAATGAACTTTTTTCACTCATATTTAAATACGAGTAGTTACAGAATCCAAGACAGACCAGTGAGATTTGACACAGTTAAAAGTTTACAGGTTAAGTAGGTGCTCAAAGTTTTTAAAGCAAAATTAACATAGTCACGAATATTACGAATGGATATTATTTTTTTGACAAAGTCGTCAGGCGGAATACTCCGTTGATAACTTGATAATATACTATTAGTTATGAAACGCGTGTCTAATCTGTTTGACATAATGACTTAGGATCGCATTTCGGCTCCTCTAGTTATTCTAATTAGTGCTACATAATACATCCTAACCGCTGACCTTTACATCATTGTCACATGTAATGGTATACAATTAATTAGGGCAGTGAAGTGACAACAGGTCTCTAATCAACGGAGGGGATCAATCAACAATCAAGCGTTCGGTTAATTCAGATGGCAAGATATTCTGAATAATATAATAATACTCCTAATCTAATCATGTACTGATATTTATGTATCAATAGCTGAACGTTTTTGGACTCTATTTTAAGATTAATACAGGCTTATATTCAGTAAGGCTGACAGACTCGAAACTACCGTTTAGGAGACCAACGTTGGAACAACTAAGTTATTACTGCCGTTGACACTAAAGCCAAAAAGGGATCATCATTACTTAATAAAAATGTTGATTGACTGACAGACACGCTACAGCCTAAACGGATATACCTAGAAACATGAAACTTGGCACAGAGGTTCTTTCTAGAGTGTAGGGGAGCACTAAGAACGGATTTTTGTAAATTCACACTTTAAGGGGGGGAAATAGGGGATGAAAGTTTGTATGAAAATAAAAAAAAAATTAAAGCAAGCAGTTTGCAAATTAGTATTTAGGTTTTCGATACTAAGCTAAGAAGTACGGATTTAAAAAAATTTAGGAAATGAACCCATAAGGGGGTGAAATAAGGGATGAAAGTTTGTATGAAAATTACCCAAATTTTAATGCTAGAAGTTCGTAAATTCGTGTTTGGGTGTATGGTTGAAAAGAATGAAGAACCTTATTCAACGACGTTTTTTAATCAACCCTTAAGGGAGTAAATATCACCGCAAAGCTATAATTTCCGCAAGCAAAGCTGCGGGCAACAGCTCGTACTTAATAAAAATGTTGATTGACTGACAGACACGCTACATCCTAAACGAGTAGACCTGGAAGCATGAAACTTGGCACAGAGGTTCCTTCTAGAGTGTAGGGGAGCACTAAGAACGGATTTTTGGAAATTCACACTTTAAGGGGGGGAAATAGGGGATGAAAGTTTGTATGAAAATTAACCAAATTTTAAAACATGCAGTTTGCAAATTCGTATTTAGGTTTTCGATACTAAGCTTAGAAGTATGAATTTTAAAAATTTTAGAAAATCAACCCCTAAGGGTGTGAAACAAGGGTTGAAAGTTTGTATGAAAATTAACCTAATTTTAATTTCCGCAAGCAAAGCTGCGGGCAACAGCTCGTAGCATTATAAAAAAGTAAAAAAATCAAAATATTTTTAAATGTACCTAATTATAATTTTGGCTAACAAATAAATGCGAGAGAATCAAGATAGTATCCAACTTTATGAACTAATCCCAGATGGCTTCTTGCAAGGAAGGTAAAGTAGAGAGATTTGGTAAGTGCGCCAATCCTCTTGAGGATGAGACTGAGAGGCGCAGAGCTTTCCTGAGTGCTGGATAGCTAGCTTCCAGATTTACTGCATTTGAAATATTCCCATACACCCCGAATCTCTTTACCGAAACCCGAGATTCTAAAAGATATATATTTTAGACGATAACATTATTTATACACTCTTGGTTCCTAACGTGGGGGTAATTACCCCCGAGGGGTAAATTAGCTTTGTACGGGGGTAACAAGGAATTTAAATTAAGGTCGTAAAATATAAAAATACAATAAAAAATATCTTGTATTGTTTGTTTTGACGACATATTAAAGACAGGTTAAACTCAGTTTTCTTTGTACCTCACAGGAGTCAATACTGATAAGGTTAGAAACCACTGATGCATACAAAATTCATATTGTGAGAGAAAATCGTTTCCATAATGTTAGAACGAGGGTTATAATTATTTAAACCAAGTCATTGATGGCCTTTGTAGAGTTCGGTTCTTCATAACTGAGAGGCTTAGGTACTCCACAAAGATATTTCAGTACGCATTGAATGAGTTAGTACCCAAGCCGAATTAACGAACAACGAAAATTTTTATATACGTCGGCTTGCTCAGCCAAAGACAAGCAAACCTAAGATTAAACTAAAAGTAAAAGTACCAATGGCAAAGCTAACAAAATACTTAAACGTCGAACCGAATAAAACAGAACTTAGGGTTAGTCTACACCACAACGACGTTAAATCGAAGTTTCGTTTTATTGTGCTCATTAACACTTTTACGCTCCGCTGCCAGATTTAATTACCTCCGCTGCTTAACCTAGACCTTTGAAATTATGGCAAATACAAATTAGGTTGTGGGTTTAATGTGTTAACTGTTAACTGGGGATTTGTGTAACTCTCTTTATGATGGAGAACATTTAGATGAAGACCGTAGCGGGGATTGCGTCAGTTTCAACTTTGGTTGAAAATGATAAATTAGATGATTAAAAAGCATGACAAAATCCCTTTAATAATAATAAATATAATAAACGCTAACACACTCATACTCCCACAATAGGATTCCCTGTATCGGGGTGGCATGGATAACACTAATAATACATCACTAACACCCATGAGCCGAGAACAAACATTTATCTGTCACACAAATATCTGCCCCGGCCGGGAATCAAACCCGGGACCTCTCGCTTTGCAGGCATGGTCACTACCAACTAGGCTACGGGGTCGACAAAGGTCGTCGTCTGAGAAAAAATACGTGAGAGACAAGACATTCTTTTCTTACCAAGTGAAATCATACAAGTGTTTAAAGGTATCCATTTTTTGGGCAGTTAGGAGCTTAACACCACGGACATTGCGCATCAAATTGGTCCAAAATACTCTCAAAATTCATAAAGAGTAATCCAAATAATCAGTAATTTAAGTAACAAAATCTATTAAATAGTATAAACACAGTTACAAAGTGAACAAAAGATAGACATCAATAACGTTGATTGACTTTGAGTCCATATCAGCCTGTACACAAAGCCACTTAGAAATATTGTTCTGATGTTTACATATTTCTAGATCAACGGACCGTAAAACACAATAAAAGTAAAAGTCATAGCGCAAGGAAATAAGGCTCTGGTAAAACGTAAGCGATACGATCTTCATGGTTCATAATCTTTCAGAAATTAATTCTGTCTTGTATAAAAGAAAGGACTGAGGCAAGTCTACACCACAACTATGTTAAATCGAAGTTGATTGATATTGATCAATTGACCGCTATTTTTTAAACTTTAATTTTATTTGATTTTTTTATAAACATTACTAAGTTAAATGTCTTAATGTTTTGTAATATTTCGTTACTACTAAGTGGCATAGGCTATGTATGCGTTTAATAACTATTATCTTAATTTCGTGCGAAGCCAAATTATAATTAAAAATTTTTTTTTTTTGAAATTTTACTTTTTACCTTATTATTGAAACAACAATGATGTACCTGTCAAAGTCGACATTTAAAAAATCAAATAATTTGTACCCTCGTCCGCTGCATGCGGAGTAAATCGCTCATGTTTGACCAGTGGTTTAGGCTACAACTTTATTTATGGTTGCAGAGCTGCGATGAAAAATTCTTAGCGTTTGTAGTGGAAAATCTCGGAGAAATATCGCGATGTTGTCGTGTGGTACAATAGATTGAAAAGATTGAGCGCATCTTGCTTTGAGCTACTTGCTCAAATTCAAGTATCAAAATCTGTTATAATATTTATGAAATTAATTATTCTTATTTGTGGCTCGAAGGACCAAGATTTTTAATAGCAATAACTCCGATATAAGAAAGATAGAAATAACTGGCACTTAAATCCGCTGCAGTAATCCTTTACGCTTGGTTTTTTCATTAAGTACCTACCCAATTTTTTATTTAGAAGCACTTAACTTCAAGTAGGTACTTATACTTAAACCCTTTTTAGTTACAAGTGTTATTTCACGTTAATAGGCTACTATCAAAGTATTTTCTGATATAGGCTATTGGAGTAGTTATTATTTAACTTATATTTTTAACTATGATATATAGTTAAGCTTTTGATAACGAGAAATCTTTTAAGCTTTCCGAGCTTTACCATGGGCTTACGCCGAGGCTTAACATTTTTAATATAAATTCTCAATCTTATATAATTTTAAGTGAGCAAAAAAAATAAGAAGCCATGGCGAACGCAATACACAAATTAAATATTTATTCATTGATAATAATAAAAAAATTTAGCTTTAACATTTGAAACGTTAATTGAAAAAGATGAGTAACTGTGGGCTGCTCTTTGATTCATTACTAAGGCATTTAAATATTTGGCAAATATTATTAAACTTACTTTATACCTTTCTTATTAGAATAACTTAGACGGCGTCTATTAGATACCTATTATCTATGTCGTTTTTTCTTTGGGGGATCAAAATTGATTGTTATGCGTATGACTATATTTTTAATAATGAATATAATTCCTATTTACGGCTTAGTTTAAAGGTAATTCGGGAAAAAGTATAACAACTTCCACCATTACTTATAATGTCCAATCATAGGACCCGTTATAGCGATATTTGCCTGCCTGTCAAAAATAGATATCAATATAATTTTCCTCTCTATGTTACGGTATAACCTTATTGCTAAAATAGGGCAAGATTCGTTATCACTACCATAAGCTACAGTGAAAAACAACGTCAAACACGATATTGAAAATTCTATTTTATTTGACGTTTTAACAATTTCTTTAAAACAAAAACCAATAACCAACGCGTTAATGATAATTATGTCATTCAAAAAGCAATAAAATCGGTGCCGACCTACTTAATTATCAAGTCGTCACGATATCGTAACAAGTTTCATAACGAGATAATCTTTGCAGGACTACAAATCACGTGCTACATATATCCTCCGAGGGCTTATTAAAAACAACTATTAAACTAATTCCAGCGCTCCACAAAAATCATAGTTATCCAACAAAAAAGCTTCCTCCGTGTCACAGTTGATAGAGTTTTCATTTAAAGTTTGAGGCACTGCGTGAAATGAAAACTGCGCGGATTAAAAATGCAGGCCGGCTATAAACCCCCAATCTACATAAAATATCACTCCTCTGCTGTAATTTACGCTCGTCGTGCGTTTGTTTGGGTCAGTTCTGAAAACTGTTTATGAGATATTAATGAGAATACTTAAAATACATTCGTTTGCATAACTTACAATACAAAGGCTTGGCAGGCTTTTCAGTTACTGCTGGGATGTTAGCATATTGAAGTATGTTCACGACTTTATTTTTTTCTAGGGAGTAATTAAAGTGGTCAGTAACTTAAAAATCCCAGCAGTTGCATTGAGCAGTGGAAATATTTAGTTGGGCAGTAGAATATTTTTTGGGCA
>LGAG01018921.1:1669351-1709208 GCA_001278395.1 Lerema accius
ACTATTAACTGCCCATTTAATTATTTTACTGCCGAAAAATATATTTATTACTGATCGTTTTCATTTATTTTACTGCCCAAATTTTACTGCCAATGTCATCAATTTTACAGACCAAAATCGAAATATATTACTGCCGCGTTAAACTAGTGCCTTTTTTCTATACCTATTCTTTTTTATACTGACATCAACATGGCACAGTGATGTTAGAGTGAAAATTGGAACCTGTACACGTAAAATTTTCCCTTTAACTTTGCGACCGTAAAACAATTCAAGCTTGATGTAAAACGGAAGTTGGTACCGGTGTAGGTTATATTGTACTTCCTGTATGGCGCAATGGTTAGGTGTCCTATGTAATGTCCATGGTACCCACAATACAGGAAATCCTACTGCGGTAAGTGTGTAGTTCTTTTTTATATGAAGTAACGTCGAAAAAAATCTTTCAATGGCAAAAACAGAACTTATTTAAAAAGTCTGCAATTAGTACTGTAGAAATTATTGTTATGCTATAAGGTAAGGTGGGGTAAGACTAACACACGGGGCAAGACTAACACTGTCTATTATCTCGATACGTATAGCTTAAATACGAAATTCTTCCAGTCTGTAAGATAGAACAAACGTAAATGTTCTCGGCTAAAACACACACATGTCGTTTCTTCAAGTGCATAATCGAGATAATAGACAGTGTTAGTCTTGCCCCGTGTGTTAGTCTTACCTCACCTTACCTTATATTTTTAATTGAGATTTTGTGGCACGGATACAAGCAACTACTAAAAGGGAATGTAGGTAATCGTTAGGAAAATCCAACAGAGTTTCGCTTCAATCTTAACGCAAATTAAGTCTTAATGCCAAAATGTCATGAAATGTTACGCCCATTCAGAAATTCTCGGATTTCTATAAACACAGACGAATTAGCAACAATTTCATTTAAATGAATTCAGGTTTTTGACATGTAATCTATACAATTAAATAAAATAGAAGTGTCTGTTTGTAATATTAAAATAACCGCTTTTAACTAAATGCATTCGTATGTACACAAGGACACGTACCAAAATTTTTTTTTTTATAATTTTTGTCTGTCTGTCTGTTTGATTCGGCTGATCTCTGAAACGGTTGGTCCGATTTTGATAGGACTTTCACTGGCGGGTAGTTGATGTAATAAGGAGTAACTTAGGGTACTTTTTTTCATTTCGTCTTGGCATGGGTTTCCGAAGCGAAGCTAGGGCGGGTCCACTAGTCATAAATAAATATGCTGATAAAATAGAGACATAGCGTGAGTTTGTTTAATTCTGTCTCGGATATGGCCTCTTTCGTGACAATAATACTGTTAAAAAAATCTCACGTCACCATCTATAAATATGGGCGTGTCCTTGAATATAAAATATTCAATTGGTACCTTTAAACATGTCTCTTGTAATTTTTGATATCAGAGTCATCTATATAGAATTCTTGGAAAGCAAGTCCATAATATCAAAGTAAACTGCAGAAAATAATTTACATGGAAAATTTCGTGCGATTTCGCAATGTAATCGTATTTCAGGTAAATTCTGTGGCAAAAACGGATTTGTTACAGCATTATTTTTATGCGTTTTACACGCAAATGCGTTTAGATTTCAATAATATCCACGGGGTATAAAATTATTGGTGATAATATTCGTTGGAGAAATTTCGTACTGCGGACTTCCTGAAGTTTGTAAACTTTAGCTACAGAAGTTCCCTTTCGAAATTAAAGGGCTAAGAAGGCCTTTTTGACTCAGGACTTAAGGCTAAGGATACATCGGGTCAGGAGAAGTTATAACTAATTAAGAAAATCGTTCAGTTACCCAGACTACTTAGGGTAATGACCCCATAGATCTGAATATGGAAGGAACACGATATTTTTTATGCCTACGTATTGACCTAGTTGAATCTACGTTGCTATGCCCAAAATGTATGTGTCATTATTATCGTGATTAGAATTACAAATGAAAGAGAAATAAGAATGACTTTTATGTAGGGGGAGGGGGGGGTGCCGTATGTACCTATCCCCCCTACACCATACCAGAGCCTTCACACGATTGTCGGAGTATTTTTTACCCTGTTCTGTGATAAGAATAACGCTCGTAAGGATGTCGTGCATGAAATATTCAGCGGAAGATTACCGCATAAATTATACCGGATAACAAACACTTCACGACTTTCATGTTTCCTCCGGCTTATTAGAGTTCCGTATATCTAACGAACGAGAGGGAAGTACCTACTCCTCGTATAGTGATTTTGCTGCTTACTTGCAAGCATTGAATGAACACTTCGACATAAATCAGGATTTCCAGTTGATTTACTGTTTTCTTTTGTGATTTAACACACAAATATTTTCTGTGCATTTTCGAAGGGATTCGTAGTGGACTTCGGATATGCCTGACGGTTGTCGCGCTATTCTGAAATTTCATATTATAATTCCTGAATTGTTTCGTTAAACCTCATCATGCCGAACAATTTTTGGTTAGACAGTTTTCAGTAACTAATAGTTTGACAACTCCCTCGAGGTATCTCGACAACAGCACTACCTAACTACCTCAGCCAATTGTGGTTTAAAAAAAATGCTAACACACTCATACCTCCGCAGTAGGATTTCCTGTGTCACGGGTGGCATGGACAACACAAATAACACAGCACACTCATGACCCGAGAACAAACATCTATCTGTCACATAAATATCTGCCCCGGCCGGGAATCGAACCCGGGACCCCTCGCTTCGCAGGCAGGGTTACTACCAACTAGCCAACCGGGCTTAAGAAAACTTTATTTCTTTGTTCCACAAGTTGTTTATTAATATCGATTCAGCAGTTTAGCAGTTTAGTGACAAACACATGTATCATACATAAAGATAACCATAAGTTTACCTACCAGATAAAATCCCAATCCCTTGAACTATAAACCTGGATCATTTCTCACGTAATCACTTCCACGTGGGCGTATCAGAATTGGTAATTTTGTCGCAAAAAGAAACAAAATTCCCACCACAGATACTCGTAAGATATTCCCACTTCATTTATCAAGTCGACAACAATCAAAACGGTGAGGCTGACGGAAATCTCATTCGCTAATGAACCGAAAATTGTAACGATAAAACCCAGTTTTGTTTGAAAGCGTCACTTAAAGCAATCTCAGTTGGAATGCGTGAATTCGGAGTAAAGTTTTTGCTGCATGGAAAAGCGTCCATCTATTTAATAATTAAGGGTGAACCAACGGGGTGTATTTAACTCGGGGTAAAACGGTGTGCGGTTTAACGTTGATTTTCTCATTTTGCCTTTTTTGCCGACCGTAGGTTTATGTAACCAAAAGTGTTCTTAGTTGGTAATGAGTGGACCGAAGATAATTGCACTGGTGATTAAACAACCCCTGTGTTAAGTTCAGTATTTATCTTTAATAAGGTAGGGTTTGCAAAACAAAATTTATTTCATTTTATTTCATTGATTCTTTAAATTATTTTTCTTTTGTGATCAGAAGTTGCCATGCTTAAGAATGTGAGAAATAAAACTAAGTAAAGTTTATTGAATTTTTAGTTCTAAGAAGTTCTCGACATCACTATATCTGTTTTTAATGCAAGCACAACTTCTCGTATATTACAATGCCGCCATTTGATAGTTAGCCAACTTTTAACACCTTCATATTTTGTGATGAACGAATTTTAAGAAAGTATATCCTACATCCAATGCACAATTGTTTTTTTATTTACACAAAATTTAATTCCTCTTAGACAGCAACAGCATAATAACTTTTATTTATATCATTTATGCACACCGGAAAAAAATACAGAGACAGTTTATAAAGAGAATAATAGACATAGGAACTACTTATTTCGAATCGAAACCTCTTTCAATAGCCCATCAAGAGAAAAAGTATTAATTTGATAAACATACAGAGCACACGTATACTTTTACCTGCATTTTTTCACAGCTAAATTGTGCCATCCTTCTTACAAAATTCTAAGCCGTTCTTACAAAAAGCACGTGTATGCTTCATTCTGGCAGGTAAGAAAACATTGTTAACCGGCGTACCTAACGGGCTTCCATATTATTCTCAGAGGTATGAAGACCGCTAACTTGTAATTGGCTGAGGTAGTTCGTTCACGCACCTCATTCGACGAGGAGTACTGTACAAGCAGTTACGGAAATTGAAAATTGAATTGCGTTAACTTAAAATAAGTCCTCCTTATAATATTTTACATATAAATATTTCTATGCGACTTTACTAGAAAGAGGGTAATACTTGTCGAATGCATGTATGTAAATTTTTGCCACTCTACAGCCGAACCGGGTTTACAGATTTCAACATAAGACAATTACTTCCAATGCTGCAAACTACCTTTCTTTTAAAACTAGGCTGAGCTTGGTATTAGCTAACGTATTGAAAAAGTGTCTGGAATGGCGTCGAGAGTAGTCTCGGTTTAGGCCGCGTTATTATATTTGCTGTCATCCCCAGAAAATCATTGCGCCGTATGTCATAATAAACACTTTGTCACACGTTTCGCCTGCTAGCCATTTTTTCAGGTTATTGGGGAAGAATATGAAATATTTATTTTCTTGACATGAAATGTTCGTAGCATATCGATAGCTTACACGTATTGCAATGTTTTACTGACAAGCGTTATTGATAATCTTTTTTAAAGGCGTTTTTTGAAAACATCTGTAAGTATCTGGATTATGTAATTCATTGTTTGCTTATAAGGTGTTATTAATGCTTACATTGGCGAAAAAATAAGTTTTTCCTTTGTTGCTGTCGATAAAAAATGGACTAAAACTTACGTTTTGTTAAAAAAAATGGCTACCCTTAATTCTATTGTTGCCGAAGAATTTTAATACATTCCAAATATTTCAGAATCGCCATTATAATCCAACGGAAACACTAAATCTTGTCCCACGAATCACTATCTTTTCCAGAGTGAAGGAGGAAAATGTAAAAGTATTTTCTGTTCCATTAAATGCCTTGAGCGAGACATACACCTGGGAGAATATAAGAAGGGCCGACAGCGGAGGGTTACAAAATGGTGTAGGGTGCTGATGGGTTAGTCATTGGGAATTGGAAAATCCAGGCGGCCTCGAAAATTGGTTATTTCAATTTCAATATTTTGCAGCTTTCAATAAAGTAACTATTTCCTACGTATTTGTTACTTGGGTGGGTTCAATGTACTGATGATAATGATAATGGTCGGGACGTATGAGAGCATTAAAGTATTACGTAACGCAATTTTTTAAGGATTCTTGAGCTTCCCTCCTCCATGTAACGCGCCGTAACGTTTTTTTAAGTAACGCTGCGTAATATTTCTCTATATCCCCCTTCACCTCAAACGTTACGTAACTCCAAATGACCATATTTATTTTAAAATGTTGCCGTTTTGCCTACCTTGGAGAGTTATACTCCGTAGCTATGTTTAATGTTACTTAACACGTGGTTCGATACGCCCCAACGACCTACGTAACGTATTATAACATTTTATAATAACCCAAAATTGCGTTAGGTACTTAATACTAGAACGCCAAAGAAGTTCTTACATGAACACTACAGTTGATTTTATTTAATGACAATTGATTCAATTAGTACTAATTTACATTCGTTTGATATAAGACAGTGCCACAATTATAGTTTCATGACGTAAACATGTAAAACATCGAGTATAACTCAGTCACCAAGGGGCTTAATATAACATTTGCTATTCACCCCTTGTACCCAATATCCACACAACATACATTGTAGATATTTTCCCTACTCACATTCCTAAGATACGCTACAGCTTTGCATATGCAAAAATAATGGAGAAATTAAACACTAATGCATTCGCTAATTATGCATGTAGTCCGCCTGAGTGCGAGCGGGCCCACAGACGGAAGCGGAAGCGGAAATCTCAAGGGATAGAACCGACTCGGTCAAATCCTAAGGGGATGTAGAAACTTATTTATTATGCGTGAGTCTGGCTTCGAAAGGTACACTTTCATTTAATTCTTTAGGGAGGAGCGTTGGATATTTTTCTCGAGGAACGGGGATAACGACAGTTATGTTGTTTACTTATCTTCTTGATGATTGATGATCTACGTCACTATGTAGGAAGCGCTTACAGCCTGCATCGTAAATCGTATTATCGTAAGTGATATATATCTCAGCTTCGAACCGATTCAATTATTCAGATCTTTTCAGCTATTGAACTGTAGTGCAAATTAAGTGGATCACGATTCAATGTTATTAATATTTCACTATAATATACTTTCGGACAACAAAATCGAGCCACTGTGCTCTTCTTGTATAAAATCATTAGTTCATAATATATTATGACTACACCTTTATTTTTACAATTTCTTCAGAGTAATAAAAACTTAGTACCTATCCGCTTTGGTTCTTTAGAAAATCTTTGGGATTATATGAAATTTTATTCCTTGGGGTTAAACAGGGTATAAACGGCTTAACATTTCATACATAAAGGTATCAATTACACGGATAAGATGCCTTAAAATACGGCCTTACCCTAATAGGGGATCGCTTTTCAAGTGAAACGTGTGTGGACGACATGCTATAGCCATAGAAATAATTTCTATTCCACTGTGCTTGGTTTTAGAGGTTAAGAGGGCTACTCATATTTCTAATAGTCGTATTTAACCTTACTATGCTATTTTGGACGTTTCAATAAAAAATAGTTATAATTTCAATAACAATGGCTGGTTCCTTGAAATATCTCAATAACAGCGCAACCTTTTTATCCGATCGTTATTTTAAAACCCTACTCGGTAAGTCTTGAATACACCACAAAGTGTTTATTTAAATGTTTATTTAAACGATTATCGTTCTAATTCTTTACGAAGAGTTTAGTGATAAGCACACGTACGTTAGAATTCTAAATATAAGGTAAGATAAGAAATCAGATTTTTGGATGTAACAAGAGCGTTCTCAATAAGGACTGATTAGGCCAATTTATTGACGCATGTCAAAGGGGATGTACAATTTTCCTGGTATTCAAAGTTAATTAGCAAATAATAAGTAATCAACCTTAAAATGAAAGCAGTATAAGGGAAATAGACGAAGATACGTCATATAACCGTAATACACATATGAGTACATACATTTCAATCTTCCATTTGTGTAACCCAAAAGGTTAATGACTGTACCAATAAATAGATCCCCCGACTTCCTACAAGCATCATTTCCAATTTGTAAACAAATCGAATAATATCGTTACAATTTGTAGCATCATTTCGTGGTATTATAAGGTCGATCACATAAATTCGTTTGCTGGGGGCACATGTGATGTGAGATTTTTTAAAAGACCTTTCAATCTTAATATTTTTTAAAGCAATCAATGATGCTAATAAAAAAATTGCTAAACACTCAGAAACAACAATAGGAATCCCTATGACATAGTGCTTTGGATATGACAAACACACACACACACACACATACACAGAACATCATTCAAATCGCTGGAAATTCAATCCATTTTAAATTAATATTTAAAGAATACGGTGTCATAGTTATAACTATCAGGTGATCCGCCTTGAAATAACTGAACAAGTGTAATGGTTTCCTAAATAAACTATGTTTACCTTTTTCAAAGTAAGTTTAATGAAATAAGTTCTAAATAAATATATTTCCTTTACAGGTAAGCGAAAGTATCTATTGATAGCACTCAATATGGAGACGGAAAATTCGATTCGGTAAGTACTCGCTAAAAATACGAGGAGGCCTGAAAAACAAAGGTTCCCGAAGATTACTCGCACTCGTATCTCAATCGAAAATGTTGAACGAATCACGCGATTTTTGTATAACCTCCTTTTGTAGATTCCCTGAAACGTTTTCTATACATTTCTATATTAACGTGTGGGGTTAATTTTTGGACCTCTTTTAAGAACAATGCAGGCTTGTATGGATTTGAGATTTGGCATACTTAAAGTTTACATGGAGAAGTGTTTAAAACTAAATTTTTGTATTCTGTGAATGCAAAAAGAAACCGCACTACCACATTTGTGAGACAGGCACATCACAAACGTCAAACGGTAGGTCCCGATGACATTGACAACTGACAGCCAAGGATATATAGAGTATTTATTCTTTTATTTGACATAATGACGAATTTCGAACACACACATTGTTATACAATAAAATGAAAAATATGAAAAAAAAGAATAAGACATTGATACGTCACCAATTCAAAAGTTTGCAAGCAGTCAAAACGAAATGGTTTTGAACACCTCCAATATTCTTTCTAAAATGTTTATCATGTTCGTGCCAGTAAAGTTGTTAGGAAACTATTTTAAGATAGAACACAAAAGAAAATTGGCTCAGAGGTGTAACCTTTTGAAAATATTTGCACATTTTTCTCGGCACAAAAATCTTCTTTTCGGCTCATTGGCTACTTGTGAAGTTCTTTGTTAGGCACGACCACAACACGATATTTTTGTTATATAAACTACACGTCATCGTCACACTGCTTGTAAACAACTTTTAATACCTATTTTTAGGTCGAACATTATAAGTGATGGACACGTGAAACAAAATGTCAATCGTATTTTCGTTGGCACAAACGCTATTTTTCTATGAAAGTAAATGGCACAAAAGCGGTTTTTTTGTGAAAGTCTTATTTACTTTGCTTTAAAGCAGTAACAAATGTCATAATTTGAGAAAAACAATAAACCTGACTGCTAATAATTTACGCTGTCGTATATCACTCCCACAGGAGACGAATCTAATGATACTTCATATTAAAAACCTATAGAGCATGGAAAAGAAATGTATATAAATAGATAGATAATATAGATGAATATATACTTATAAAACTTTACTTTCCTTATGTCGTAGTCGGGTAAATATGTTGCATAATAACGTCTCATTGTTCGTTTAGTCTTGATTAAGTAGCTATTAGTAGAGTCGCATCGTCATCGTACTAAGTAAAGGTTATTTTTCGACGGTTGGCATATTATCACGATCTTGTTCCTGGGATTAGGTACTTCCCTGCTTTCAGTTTTAATTATCTTTGGTCGGAATTAATTGCTACAAGAGGTTGCTCGCAAATAAAGATATTTATAAAACAAATTTTCTGCAAATTATTTTCGGAATTGTCGTTGATAAAGTAAGTAAGATATGTGTTAAATGAAATGCGACAACCATACGACAAATTGTCGTATGTTTAAATGGCGTCCCTGCGACATTTTGTCGCAAGCACTGTCGCAAAATTGGCAATATAATACACAAAATGCAAAATGTTCTTTGTTTGAATCGACAAGCACATTGAGTTCCTATTAAAAATTTAAATAAAAACTGTAATAATTACTTATTTTTCCCATGGATTTAATTACCGAATAAATTACACAAAAAATAAAATGATTAAAAGTTACGTGAAACACAGACACATAAAACCATACTATAACAGACACTCTTATTAACAGTAATCAGTACAACAAAACAGTAACTTTTTATGTAAAGATAGTACACATCCTAATAAGTGCCAAAGGATTTCTTTCAGGCATTTGTGCCCCAGTCGTGGTACACTGACACGTCGCGCCTAAATTGGTTCTTTCCGATCTGACATTATTGTAAGGAAAAACAGCAACGAAATGCTTCCCTACCGATCTTATTCACCATTAGTAAAAACAACGTGTAAAAACTCAAATTCAAATACACGTACGAGTACGTCTAAAAAGGCACAAGGTATAGGTACTTGAAATGCCAATTAAAGTCCATTAATTTGATACCTATACTGTGGCACTTAATAATTGTGTCCTGTAGGTGGACCTAGCTTATAAAGTTACCTCATTCGCTTTACACAAATCATTGCGAACATGTACGTAATTCCTGCTAAAAAACCGTAATTAATACCAAATCGTCAATAGTAGACTTGTGCGAACACACTATTATTTAGCGTTACCCATTTAGACTTTGTTCAGCGGCTCAAAGTGTATTAAGCTTTGACATTTCTATTGAAAACAACGACCAGTTAAATTATGTACGTGCTTAATCCCCTAGGAAATTGGAATCTACTTCGATACAATGTGATTTGCATCGCCTGGTGGCACACATCTGCCGCAATTCTCCGTTAATAATCACGACGGTGTTTGGGGAATGTTATAGACTGGTTATAGAATAATACGAGCAATTTTTATATATTGCGAGAATAATCGGGGTTGAGAAAATGGTACTACTAATTGCAATGAAAATGTTTGTGTTGTTAAGGATGCCCTTAAATCATGTGAAATCTACATGCTACGTTTAAAAAATAATGCGTTTCCACCTAGTTTTTTTGAAAATGTAGTAACAGTGCCATCTGTTCTTCTTAATAAGAAATTGTTACATGATAGATTTTTTCTATTTTTCTTAGATTTTTTTTTAATTTTTTCCTTCTTCCAGTTAACTTTGATTACGTTAAATCTCAAACTCATACGTGTCTGCATTACCTTTAAAACGAGTCCAAATTGGTACGTTTCTCGGATTAATAAAGATAGTTATGATACATATCTACGGATTTTATTTTATTATTTCATTCCCCGGAAATCCATCCGGTTCCCCAGTCCGGTCAAAAGCTCCGGGACATTGAAACAGTTCCCAGTTATTATTAAAAGCTTTAAGTTAACTGTAGAATTCATTTGCCAGAATTGATATTTACCTTTCATAACTATTGGAATCGCTTTATTAAATTCTACTGGCCTGCTTTCGCTTCGCTTCGGTAAATCTGTAATGTAAGTAACTAATATGAACCAATCAGATCAAAATAAAATGCTTTCTACATCTATTTTAAAGTCAATAAAAAAATCAATTTGCCAGATCGCTTTTAAATGTTGTTGTTTTATAGTGACTGAAAAGTGGACACCTATTTCACTAATACAAAATATTAATAATTCCAATAGTAATGGTCGGCACTTGTTAAAACTGTTTCAATTTCCGGTTTCAGTGTTTTTTTTATTAATACTTTGAGCGGATGGCAATATTTAAGTGTTTAACATAGGTCAACAGAGGTCAATATATCTGTCTGTATCTGTTACTATTGACCTCATTACGAATGGGGAAATTTGGATTAAGAAAAGATTCAATATCTACCTTTATCTTAAAATAAAAAGAACAAAGTTTGAATTTAATATTTTTAATCCAAAAAGTCGACAAAACGGTGTAACGATCAAATGAATGGACAGCAATATCAATCAAGGTAAAATATAGGTATATAACCGAAGATATTAATATGAAAGATATACTTACATATAAAATTTCGAATAAATTTTTCGCAGTAAATCCTTATAAAAGAGGCAGTGAATAATGGTTCAACGTGTACTGAAGTTGATGGAATAATTACGTCAATTTATAGGAATGATATAATTTTTTAGGTGTTTGCTTTATTCATGATTGTCTCTCTTGGTAAAAATTAATTCATGTTAGAATTAACTAGATCGAGTGTAAATTCAGACTATCAGTGTATTAAGATTTAAATAAACAGTAAGTGTTTAAAAATAACCAGAAAACAACATAAATTAAAACATCTGGAATGCACTTAAATTGGACGAAATATTCCGCACTCAAAAATACACCGCAAACTAATAACTTTCGTGCAATGTATTTCGCACACTTTGTGTTGTTTCACTCTTTCACAACATTTTCGTTGAAAACACGAAATTAGTTCAAAAGTGCAAAGCACTTGGAACTAGGGAATTTATAGCCTTCGCCTAAGTTCTTTAGTTCTACGTATTAAAGTACAAGCATACTTTAATTTAAAATGCCGTGTATTGTAGTTACATATGCTGTATGTAGGAAAGACAAAATTCGACTTCTTTGATAGAGGAGTGTAAAAGTCTACGTTGAGTGTGTATCAACGGGTTTCAACGTCTAACGATTGCATGTTGTGTATTCATTAAACGTATTATTTTTATTTTAAAGTAAAAATGAACATACGAGTTGTTGTGACATTCAGCAAAATTTAGCTTTCTGTTTTTCTTTAGCCATGTAAACTTTATCCATGTCACAGTATATGAGTCACTGTAAGAATAATCGAATCGCTGCTATAACAAAAAATTTCTATGTTCAGGATTTTCAAAAGGTTGGTCCAATGGTTTGCTATATTCAGGATTTAGAAAATCTTAGGTCCAACTTAATGTAGAAAACTAAAGGATCGACTAAACTGTAAAAGATAAACTAAAGAATTCAAAATTGTTCAAGTTGTAGCAGGTATATTTAAAATGCTTTCAAAATTTAATAAAAGTATGTGTTGAAGGTACGCCACCAATATAAAATGTACTGTCAAAGGCGATTGGTTAAATCCTTAGCGTAGACAGTCTTTTGTGCGAAGACGTCTTTGGCTTTGATGACAAAACATAACAAAAAAAGTAAGATGTTGCCCGAAGAGAAAATAATATTAAAATGAAACTGGTTGCCGCAAGGAGGTGGTAACAAACGGACGAAGTGTATAAATATAATGAAGTTATAAAAAGCCTTTCATTTGATTTTTCTTTCTGTAGTGAATTCCATGAAACTTTTATACCTGCATAAAGAGCAAGTAAACGTTCAAAAAGCGCTCGGAATATTTAAAACAAACAAGTAAATGCAATTAAAATACGAGATACAGACAGATAAACTGCGGTTACTATGAATGCTGAACTTTCTCGTTGCATCTATTAGCAACCTATTTAAGAGAACGTTCTAGAACTCGTGAGAGATTATCCAACATCACTTGACTTTGAAAAATACAGAAATACGCTATATATTACCACATACCAGAATTTCATCATCATGGCATTGTATATCGAAAACGAACTGTTTAATCCAAAAGTTGATATCGTGGGCCGATGACAGTTTTAAACACTTAAGATTGACTTAGACATTGTAAAATAACAGGCATACTTAGATTTAGACCGTATACAATGATTTCAAATCACTATCCTGAATAGATTTCGCGTTGATTTGGTACAAATGAGAGACTAAAGTATAGAAAATGAGAGTAGCTAGTCAGGTTGCGTCACCCCTCGTAAGTTTCGCAACCTTTGTCCCTGCTTGAGGGATTACACGTCTTACATGATGCCTATCCATTTAGACAAGTAGATTTACCCGAATCTACTTATCGGCCCTTGGTTAACAAATTGTGACATTAGTTACAGTAATTGAATGAAGTTACTTTGTTTCTTTGGAGTGTAAGCGTACTGTAAGTTAGGTGTTTCAGCTGCATTCGCTTTAATCTACTTAAAAGTGTTTGTAAAACCAACAGAACTTCGAATAAAAAAACATTGCATTTCATTTCACTATTCCATTGCGGATTGTGTGAGTACCGTGGCTAGCTCAAGTGTCGGAGCGGTAGTCTACTATGCCTACCAAATGCCTTCAAAATGAGTTACCGACTGGTAAGTTGTTATAACAAAACCAAAGCCGAATGTTTTAACAAGTATTTTTAAATACGTAACTGCCCAATTTATCTTGAAACCTACTTAGGCTAAGAGAGATTGATTGACAAACAAAGCCAATTAATTGATCTAGAAGTATCAAATCTTGCACAGAAAATCTCAACATAGCGATGAAATGTGGCTTAAAAGATTTAAGCCACAATTTTGACTCACTACAAATTGTGGCCAAAAGATAATTAATATTGCTCGAAGCATCTTCACTGGTACATTATTATTCAGGTGTTAGTCCTTCCCTACAAAGGTACAAAGGTCCCAAATAATATATTCGCATTCAATTTCTAACTACTAATGTCGCAATTTGTTTTGGAGGGGCCGATAAATAAATCGAATTTGCGAAGGGGAATCTACTCAGTGTCTAAATGGATCGTTTAGAATGTGACTCGCTACAGTGACAAGAGACAGTTAACAACGTAATGATTCTTTAACTTGAAGCGACTTAAAATAATTATTTTGGGACTTCGTAGATACCTATTTCATTGGGTATGGGGTCAAATTTTGATTGTGAGATCGGGAATCTCATGTTATCTTACAAGTTACTTTCCTCATCTAATGCTATAGTATTCTAATGTAGGGACTTCAGCTGTTATTTATGTGCTGCCAAAAAAATAATACATTAGAATTAGCGATAAAATATTCAATTTTAATAAGTGTTTGTGATTGTAATTTTGCTGAATTTTTATTGTAGGTACGTTATTTTTTACTGCACATTTAAGCATTTTCGATCTGACACAAGACTGGCAAGGCAAGTCAAACAATAGGTTGAAATTTTGCAGTTACACAAGATATGAGAAAACTGAAAAACGAAAAAAATATGCCTATGCGGCCGGCGAGTAACAAAATTGTAAAAACTAAAAAACAATGCACTCTATTCAAGTACAGACTCTAAAATGTATGGGAACTGAACACACAATACAGTCTACATCCTTTTATAAACACATTTTGATTTGTTCAATTGTACCAGGTTCAATTGTTAATAAAATGTTGTGTACTATTTACAAAGTTTTATAACGACCATGGTTAAAATATCCAAATGTGCAACAGAACGCGCTAATGCTTATAAATATTTCAAATCAATGTCAATATTTTTTATCGATTTAGTTTACAGAGAGAAGTAATATGTACGAGTATGTTATGTTATCATAATTAATTCCTCCATGTTCTCAATTTAGGACATTATCCGCGCAAAGAAAATTGACGATATTTTTTCGACTTGAGCCAATTCAATTCAATCCAGATCATTTATCAAAACTGTCTAGAAATCAAAATTGATTTCTACTACATCTTAAGTTCTAATTTATGAGCGGCAAAGCTTAATCATTGATTTGTATGAGATGTATGATTGCAAATTATTTTTAGTAAGGGACAATTTAATTCACACTTGACTGTTTTATTATCCGACAGCTCCAGAAGGGGAGTAATGTTTTCTATCGTATGTATGTATGTCCACGTATTTAGAACTACAGCCCAAATGGTTTGATAGTTTTAAACACTGGTTTAAATGGTGCAAACTTTTCTCATATATAATTCACCCCTAAATTTGACTTTCCAATTCAGGGAAGGTTTATTTAAGGCACACGTCCCTAACTGGGTCAGTAAATTCTAAAGTGCACTAAATCCAACTCGTAATAGACCTGGTGAGAATACTATAAAAGTATTAACAGAGACTTACTTAAATATACCTAACTTTGATAGTGGCAATAATGTTGCGAACAGAATGTGAGATTTTACGCTTTATAGCTCGTATTAAGGTACTAAAATATTTTAGTTATTGTGGCTTACTGTACCAGTAACAAAGTTTTATATCAGCATAAACTTCTATAAATCTTTAATTACTTGCTACGCTTTTAGTTTTACCTAACTATAATTTTAAACGACGGAGTAGGTACCATATAATATAACGATATTAATCTATACTTAAAAAAATATCGATACAGTCGTGTTTTTCTGCAGACGTTTTCGTATTCAGACACCCAAATAGGGCATATTTTCACAACGCACGTACGACTTCCTAAAACCAAGTTAAAATTGATATACGAAAACAAAAGCGCTTATATCTGATGTTCTCTTCAATTATATTTGATGCTCTGAATTCGACAGGATAACATAATAATACATATTTTGTTTACGCATCAATCAGATTTACCCTGCGCTAAGAGGATTCGCGCGCGTGACAAATTGCGTGCGTAACCTGTTTCCAATTCCTTCGCAATGATTTGGTAAAGCTGTAATTTCAGTATAGCATTTGTGTTGCTTTGTAAACAGTTAAGAGCGCGTTCCTAAGTCCCGTTGTAATTATGGAACAGGTGAGAGTCATAGGAACGCAGCCAACAGTAGTATGTAACAGCTCGAGGTGTTTTCTGCGACAGCAGACAGCATTATTTTGAATAATAACTAGACTACTGTAGGTATGATTTCGACTGGTATACGCAGTTTTTTTAATATCACTAATGTTTGAATCTTCATCTGATTTATCTGTAGTGGAGTTAAGTTTTGAACATACTGTTTTTATTTCTAAAATCAATTCGGGATACTACTGCGACTGCAAGCGACTGTTTTCTGACAAGTTAAACATGAAATATTTTTGTGAAAATAGTCGACAATATTGCAGATGAGTTCTCGTACATGATCATGGTCGCCTATGAGCATTAGCAAATGGACTATATTTATCGCAAGTTATCTGTTTTAAGACAAACTGTTTCGCCTCAGCTACCCTATAGCTACATCATCTGTATGTTATTTTACTATAAGCTCACAATGTTCGCACTATTCAAATTTATTTTCTCGAGTTGTTGGTTTAGGTTCTCTATCTCGGGAGCGAAAGAGCAAATAATGCGCTACCCAAACATAGGCTTTATCTTACTTAATCCGCTTACGTTACAACCACAAACAAATTGTAATAAAGTTCAAGAGCAAATCTTGTCTTTTTGTTTGATTATTTGAATAACTTTATGATGTAGGGTTAAGGCTGTCAGATTTTCTTGAGCTAGATAGAAAATCGTCAGTCACTACAAAATAACTCCAATCGGAAATCTGAAAATCGGGTTACTGATCTCGATATTTCCAAGTCTTCTTGCAAATGTCAGCACCAAAAGGTACTCGTAAATAAACAAAGGACAAAGGCGCTTGAGAGGCAGTTTGGTTTAAAATTTCAGTTTTATCAAAATTACTTTTATACTCGTAGGGTTGCAGAATTAAACGTATGACGTGTCAATCATATTTTGAGGTATAGGTAAGTTTATTCGTCGCCAAGCCAAATTACATCAATTGACAACTTATTCTGGAAACATTGACATTTTTCAATGTTAGGTTCAACTTATTATAGGTGACTTTGACAAATTGATATACGAAGACAATTGATTTCTAGGTAACAAAACTTAGCCATTTATAACTCGTCAAATCAAGTACCTAATTGGAAGAGTTTATATTTAGTACAAAACAAAAGCTAAACATCTATATAGGAATCGAAGTAAGATAACTGCAAAACAAACTATACGGAATTTCATGGATGACAATGTATTTTAGTTAACGAATATGCCCAACTCTTATAGGTACATATAGGAGTCTCCGTTCCTTTAAATTCGTTAGTTCAAAAATAAGATATTTCTGGGGGCCCTGGGACCTTACTGTACTTTATTTTATAAGTGAGAGTAATGTTTTTGTATTACTTTTTTGTGCTGAAAGTAACCCGTTTAGTTGGCTCGGTGCCTTAGACGGAGTAAGTGGCTCAATTTTCACTGTGAACACGCGAAATTTATGACTCCTTGCAATGTAGCAGCAATAGCTTAGTTTAAAATTTATATATCCAATGACTTGGATTGAACTCTTGCTTAAATATTTACGGTTAAACTTTAGTGTTCATAGCTTGATGGCTCCTGCCGATTTCAAATGATTGACCGCGTTATGGACCTGTATTCAATTTCAAATCGTTTATTTCTTCTTAGGAGCTAGCTCACTTAACAAACCTAATGTACCTACAATATAATGGATTTATAACAAAATATAATTAAAAATATCATTGACATCGTTACGACAAAACTTCCTAGTCTCGATATACAATACCTGTTAAATCATTGGCTTTAAGAACGGTCAGTAGAATGATGGGTGACCGTTTCTTTGCTTTGTCCCCTGCATATGATTTCTTATATAATGCAAGCACCAAACTTTTGATCTCCATGGACATTTATTGCAACCTTCTGTAAAACTGAGGAAAGAACTGAAATAAGTAGTTTCTGTTCTTACTAAGTCCTCACCGATCCTATTAAGATTCTTGACCGCAGATCCAGTTATTGCGCACCGTCTTCTTATTTCCAGTTCACGGTTATCAGCTTTTGACATATCAAATGTAGTCATCTATCTAATCTACCATAGTAGCGCGAAGTACTTTGATACTATCTACTTATGCTTAACCTACTAGCTATTCTATTTCAGATCTTTTTTCATTAAACTTAAAATCCAATTCAATTTGACAGCTATATGAACTTCAAAAAATGCAACCCCCCCGTCTCAAAATCTTACGTAACTTAAATGGCCCTATACGAGTGTGCTAAAGATACTTCTGCAAGGAACGGAGAGAAACGAGCAGTGATCTTAAAAGTGTTTTACGGGAAGATTTATACGACAGTTTCGCACTGGGTTGCCCCGCCCACAATTTAATTGTTTTCCGACTTCCTACTAACAGGCCATTAGGACACTGAATGGAATCGAAATGTAAGGGACGGAGGAAAGATGATACGATCTTCAGAGCAAATTTAGACTGGAAGAGATTCCTTATTCATTATGTATGAGGTTTATTGGATTCGATAAGTGTATATTGGATTTTCATCTCAACTAGGACCAAGCAGTTGTTTTACACTTAATTTGTCTGTTAGTTTGGTTGAACCCTTGGCTTTCAAAATCAGTAACGACATTCGTTTTTACTATTAAAAAATGAACGTTAAATAACCTTCCTAAAGGTATTTTATGAATAAGACTGTTCATTTTCTGAATACTGAAACGTAAAATCCACTTTCAGTCGTCGAAGTTGTCATTATAATCTCGGTATTTTATTACAAACATTATAGGCACTTTATGTCAAAACCATCAAATCCAGATATAACGACAAACCACTTCATTGTTCCACAAAAGAATTGTCGCGAGATGAAGCGCCTTTGAACAAAAGCTATTGAGGAAAATTGTTCTTTAAGTACATCGCCACTCCAATTTATCTATGAAGGAAACGGAAAACGAAATACGAATAGTTGTTTACTTTTATCACAGTTATTTTTACATAACAAACTACACGGTTTCGATATTTCAAGTTAAATGAACTTTGAGTATTCGAAATCTAACTTATATCGACTATATTATGTCACACAATTAGCTAAAGACTCGTTTCTTATGAGTACTCTTTACCTTAGCTAACATTTTTAATCTCGCGGTATAGCTTGTAAAAGGTCTACCGAAGCGAAGCGAAGGCGGTTCACAAGTAGATAAATAAATGGCGATAAACAAGCGTGAAACACCTCGCGTCAGACGTCAAGTTAAAAAAACATTTGACTATTTATTCAACGCCTCACAAAGTTGTCCGTTCAGCTCGGTGCCAGACTGCAACGAATTTTAATATGTCCTCATTCGATATTCAGAAAGTTAGGGCACAAAACAAACTAAAATACAACTCCGCTATATCGCATGGAGATGTACACCTGTTACAAATGCATTCTAACCGTTCGCTAATCCCACCGAATTTTGTGATTTTAACGGGCTTAAACTTGTAAATTTAACTGCAGCTCTGTTTGGTTTGGCTGTGGTTTTAATTGTCTACTTCGTGACAAGAAACAAAATCCCGTGATTTTTAAAACTTAAGCTAATGTTTAAAGAGTTTTTTGAGTGCCTACTCAAGGTACCTCAACCTATACCTACCTAGGCCAGACAAGATGTGTAAATTTCTAAAATTCATGTAAATATAAAAATTCCCGTATATATCTTTCTGTAAACACAACATCGTAAGCACATCTCGAGTTCTCTGTAATTTTAAGGGCGCGCGAAGATCAGCCTTGAGATGCAACGTTGATGGAAAAATACAGAATTTTCTCGGGAAATTTTCCAACGTTAATTACAAAGGATTTCTTATAAACCTACATGCCGGTATCAACAATGCATGACCTAGATTTGCTCAGCTTCAGTGATAGGACAATAACAAAGTGACGAAGCGGCTAATGCACGGATACTTTTATTACATACTGCGTCCATACTACATGTATTCATACTAAAACAAGGGTAACAAAGAGGTTTTTACGTCACTTTTTACCTACAACGTGTAAGCTGTGGAATGAACTTCCTACATCAGTGTTCTCAACGTATTATACTTTAAGGTCCTTCAAAAAGCGAGTCCATTACCCATTGCCACAATCAGATGTATTGCAATAAGTGATTGTAAAGTAGATTTTGAACATCTATCACTGAACCGAAGTATACGATGTACTGTATGATTAAAGTATATAACGTAAAGCACTGGCTTTCGCTAAGTAAACTATTAGTTTTTTAGACCAAATAAATATTTGACAAACTTTAAAAATAGATAAACAATCCCTTATATGTAGTATAAACAATCCCAACAATTCTAAATCATCCAAATACTCCACATATAGTTGGAATTACAAACAAGAGCATGTACCAATGAATAAAATAAGGGTTGTAAATAAATAATGTGAAAGCTTCGAATACTTCACGATCTGTAGGTACGCGTCACTAAACATGTACGTTTATTTAGGGTTCACATTTTAACAGTTACATCGATTTTTTTCAAATATCAAATAAACATTACAAACCTATAGGATGCCTTAGACTATTCTAATGACATTTAAAGGATGATTCACGCTACACCGTGTGGCAACCGGGCCGGGCCTCGGCCGGGACACGTCCACCGTGCGCCGGCCGAGCCAGTCATTCATGTTACACCGGGCTGTTTCGGTGTATTCTTATATCTGTATATGTGTATGTGTATGTGTTTTGTTTGGTGGCCCGTGCCGGAGCCGGGAAACAATATCCACCGACATTTCAACGCCGTGCCCCGGACGTGGCACGGCCGGGCCCGGCCGTGACACGGTCTAGCATGAATTACTTCATACAAAATGTATACCCACAATGTTTGAACGAGCTCCGGCCGGGGCACGGCCCGGTCCGGGCACGGTGTAGCGTGAATCATCCTTTATACAATTGATAAATTAGGTACGTCTTTAGTAATTAAGGTCGGTTTTTTGGTCTGTAGTTAAAACGATGGTTAAAAAAATTTACTAATGGTTAAATTGGCTACAAAATCGTTGGTAATAAGGCACTAAATTAACTATTACTAAATATTTTAACCATTACTCGCCTTAAATAGAAGAGAAAAAAAAATTTGGCGGAACAACGTCTGCCCGGTCTTCTATTTATATTTAAAAATCAATAGCTGTTCGTTAGTCGCGCTAAAACTTGGGGACAGCTCCATTTGGCTTATTTTAGTTTTATCATATTCGTGAAAGTTTAAGAAAAGTTGTGAAGGTGAGAGAATATGGAAATAATGACAGCGCTGTTATGACAGCAATTTAATTTTAGAATAAAACTACCCGTTAAATACGTTGTTCCATGAAGGACTTTACTAGGAGTTAAATTGATTTTTATGTGTAAGTTTTAGTACCGACCAGGAAGAAGTTATTCTGCCGTTTATTTTGACTTTGCTAGATTACTTGATCCCTTAGTTTTCCTCAGGTGGGAACCTTCAATTTTTGTAAACCTTTTTCTATGACGGCATTTCAATACCTAGTTATAGGTGAGAGGGACATTACATTCTGGTGACATTTTGACATGACATTTAAGCAACTCCCTTGAGGGTTAGGGATAGTTATATCTAACGATAAGAATAGGCAACGACGGCTATGTGCACGGATACGCCTAATAAATTGCTAGTGACCATCCATCTAACTATTGATTGCGGCCAAAGTTTTGTCCGCCCGATCGGTCACAATAGACATATAGTCAGTATATTCGCATTGTGTTGTATACTGATCAATTCTCTGCTGTTACAAGTGATATATTCAAAAACTTCGAAACTAATAACTGGGCTGACGGCTTAACGTGTTAGTAATGGTCACCCATCTACTTTGTGACCGCGCTTGGAGTTGCTTAACTTCTTCGTTCATGATATCGACGCATGCTCTTGCGCTAAGAGCGCTTCAGTTCCTTTACAGAATAAATTTTTGAAAATCTTTTTTGTGCCTTTCGCCATATACTAGTACAAACCACTTGTGTATCTTCTGAGTCAACTACTATCAGTTTTATTTGTCAGTCAGGCAATATTTTCAGTAATAATGTTACATAGATTGCCTACCAAAGGTTAACTAAATTAAACTGGAGTATCGTATGTAATACGCTTTAGGTTTCCCGAATTACAGTAAAAACCTTAGCCTGGAGCTCGTTAATGGATTTAAGACGAAGTACTTAAGTCGGGTTCTCTGTCGGGCAGAACCAAAGTAGTGGGCTCCTTACACAGAATGAGAAACTATATGTATAGAATTAAATCAAGGTTAGATTGGAGAAACGTTGCTGTAGATTGAGTATGTTTTTTGTTTAATTTGCAATAGTAATTTTAAAACGTGAAATCGGTTAGACAATGGACGGCAAACTTATTAACCAAAGAGCCAAATGACGCCAAATGAGTCTTATGACGCACTTCGAGTGGGACATAACTAACTATTACTAACCGGACTACTAACATTTACTAACAGGACTAACCTGTACTAATAGTACTAACTTCCGTGGTCCCCACACTAACGAATTAACGACAAATAATATTCTCATTAACATCTATTACTCAAAGGACCTAACAACCCACTAACAGTCCTGCCTAAAGCCTACTCGAACTTTGTTACGATGTCCATGGACGGCAGGGGTTGGTGGCACTGTCAGCTCGTTTGCTATCTTAAAACTATAAAAAAAGGTAACGCTACTCTTGTTCGACAGTAAGCATTATTAAAGATAATTCGTAAACAAGAGGTCACTAATCAGTCTCTGTAATAGTCAACTTCCTAGAATTAGGGAAACTGTTACAGTTCATAACACTGATCGACATATGAGAAAGACATTTGATACCCCTGACCTACCGTTGAAACATTAGCTGCCTACCTTGATGTTACGATAGGTTACGCATAGTAATCTATCGATAGCATTCTATTGATTGCTATGCAAATGAATTTCTAAATTCTTATCGGATGTTGATGGATACCAATCTCATATAAGGTCTTAGGAAAAGCTCCTGAATCGTCGCCTATACTTATCGTCATTCTAATCAGAGATATGACTGACATCCGGATTGTATTACTATAGAATAACAGTACTTTCCTTGCCGTTGACAAAGTTCGTGATATACAACATTTAATAGATATTTCGCATGAACTCTAGTTTTCAGAAACTGTAGTTAACGGTTGTTAAAATAACCTCAAAATATCCACCGCGACGATATTAAAATTTCTCTGTTTTCGGTTATTGTAATTAATTCTTTGATCCTTTAGTTATCCTGTGGTATAATTAAATTTTGAAAGTAGACTATAGATTCGAAGCTACAATGCCAAACTATGTCCCACGATTTTGTTATCATTAGGTCTTTAGGATTGCCATAATGGTAGCAAAGACGTATTGACGTCAAAATATGAGTTAAATTAAAAGTTTTCGATCTTACTCTGATGCATGCATCTTACTCCACCAACCTTCTAAGCCGCCCTTTATACTACACACATCAAAACCTACAACAAGCTAGACGGCTATCAACCATTTTTTCTCTGAAGCCGAAGACTGATTTACATTTTTCTAACAATATATTACTCTTACAAACAACTACTAAAGCTTTTGTAGCCTTTTCCCAACTTTCTTTTTGTTAAGCAATTTGAGCGTTATCTAGAAAAGTCGTCGCGCAATTTGCTTAAGCGGCTTTGTCACGTCATTTGGCATAGTGGCGCAAAAGCAAATTACAGCCATTACATGAGCAAAATGTTCTAGTGTAAAATATACATTTTTGAAATCTGTCGCAATGAAAAGTATAATTTTAATATTGACATCAGTTAGATCAATTTTTTCTATCCCTTGGCCCGCTTTACAGTTTTAACAACTTGACGGAGTTTGATTTAAAAATGATAATTGAATTCCTCTCAATTGTGGGAGTAACATACCTACGATTTATGTCATAATATGACAAAATAAAATATTAAAATAAAAAAATATATAATATTATTTTAAATTTCTAACGTGCCAAAAGTTGGTACGATTAATAGCTTTATTTTTAAAGGGCCCTAGTGAACAAAAAGACTAGAGCGTGAATAAAAATTTTGAGCCTACCGGGAATACCAATAGTTGAAAGCGACATAACCTAAATCGACATTCATTTTGTTGAAGAAAAATCCCGTGAGAATATTTCAGTCAACTGGCAAAATCGTATTGTCTAAAACCAACGGCGTATTTTTGGAAAAAAGTTCGATCAAGTCAGGCATGCTGTGTGAAGTGTGTTATTTTTGAAGTATTTTGTGAGTTATTCGACCGCAAGCCTCATCTATGAAAGCGTGTTCAAATCAGTTATTTGTTCATTGAAATAAGTTGAAAAGATCACGTTATACAATGTTTTCGTTTATAGAAAAACAAAATTGCGATTGTAAATATTTTGAATTACCACATAAAATAAAAGATTACTAATATTCCGTCGCTTTTCTTTACGAAACAATGTACGAAATATGGGTCGATATCGCTATAAATGGAAAAAGTTTATTGCAAAACGATATTGTTGCGCCCTTTAAAACAGTACAATAGTTTTGGAGATAAATAGCAAAACTTATTTGTACAAGCCAACAAACAACGTAATACAACATATCACCATATAAGCATAATATACCATAATCCGTTTCATCGAGCGAAAAAGTACATTATAAAAATATATCCATTTCAATAAAAAGTTTCATACTTAAAGTATACGAGTAAGTACCGTACTCCACTGTAAGTCTTCTAATTTTATCTCAATGAGAATTCATTTCTTATGAAGTCTTTATATCCATATCAATTGAAATAAAAACGAACATTACGTCATTGAGACAGGGTTCAAAATTGATGATTAGTATTGTGGAAAAATAATTGAGATCAGATTACCACCGTTCTGTGGTTAACTTGCGGTCGGTATCTGTAGCATAACAAAGATATAGAGCAAATGTCAGCTGTGATTTTACTTTGCTATGTTGTCAAGGCTCGCATATTTGAGCTCAAAGGCCAAATAATTAGTTTGACCACAGCCAAAGATATTTTGTCTTGATAATAAAATCTTAGCGTACGTTTGTTACTGAAAATCTGATCAGTCTTTTTGTACTATATTGTATAACGATAATGTATGTAATAAGCTGTAAAGTGTTTAAACAACTGAAAGTGTTCCGTCAGTGCATCCCTTATCATCTTTAAATTATTTGCTGTGTGGTTTGTGCTCTAACTAAAATACAAGTCAATCGGATTGTCATCGTGCCTTCATGTCGAGTGCGCTTATAATTTAACCTGTTTCTCTTTACCCCAATGCCTCAGAAGTAGGGCGATGTTTTCGAGCGTATGAGCGTATATTATAATTTACAGAATATCGTGTGTCAGGCCAGCTAGCACTTAATGAATATGCTGCCTGGATTTCTACCTTTCCATTGGCAATATTTTTCATATGTGTCGTAACGTACGACACGTTTTTAATATCAGAATCATTTAGACTTCGAGTCAAAAGCTACGCGTAAAGTTCGCTTAGCTAAAGTTTCCATCATTCCATGACCTCTACGGAGCTTACATTGGCTAGTTGCCACGAGCTTTTAAGAACATTTTAGGGTTAATTACTCAAGATTGAAATTTCGCTCGGACATTTGAGAGTTGGAACTAAAATGTATAAAGTATTCTAGTAAAGGTTTTAACAAAATGTGTGTAAAGTGTCGACTCAGTGCTTTTAGTACGAAACGAGGAACAATTGCCTCTAAATTAGAACAATTTGTTCCCCTTCAACAAGAATTACATAAATCCGAGTCAATGTGTTTAAAATGGTTAGAAGCAGTACAGAAACTACAGTAACATTAGACTTAATGGGTAGCCGCGAAGTCATGATTATAAATACGAGGATAAATTATTCTCTTCACTCTTGAGTTCAAATTAAAATCGTATTACATAAAATGCTGGCGTACCTGTGTTTGTTACTGAATCCTCCTAAATGGCGGGGCTAATTTTAATATATTTTGTGGTGTATTTTAAAAGCATCGAGTATGATTAACGACAACAGTTGGGCTCAGTAAGTGGTGCTGATGTCGAGATACTTCCAGAGATTAACTAAACTATTAGAGATTTTGAAACATCGTCACAGCAAAAAAGGTCAACTGTTATGAAAATTTACTAAAAATGTACGAAAATTTAACGTCAAGATTACTCGTTATTCAAAACAAACAAATCAATGAAATCATAAGAGATAAAGTATATTCTGCTTGGTCTTCCAGTTTTATATTTCCTCAGCTTATTGATAGGTGTGGTATTACTCGCCTTGCTGTAATAGTCTCCGTACTTAAGTGGAACATATCGTATAATCTTGACAGTTAGCCTATCAGATAAAAATTCTACTGGCTTGGCAAGCTACCATCCTCTCAGTGATATCAGTAGTGATTGATGTTAAATCGGCCTCACAGCAAGAAAGTCGATAGAACAATTTGTTCCTGGTTTTGCTCTTGGGTAGGAGTTATATTAGTTAAAAAAAAATGTATAGGGTTGTTCACAAAGTGAAATATGAAAAGGCTATAGTTACTGCCATTTGCTAATCACACAGTTTTTCTTTCTATAATTTATAGAGTTTATTGTTCTGTATTCTGAAAAGTTCTCTGTATCAGTATTTTTAATAGAAAAAATTGTGTAACTAGAAATTATTTCAAATAAAATGCACACGTAACTAAACGATGCGTATCGACAAAAAACCTCTAAACGTTTGAACGATCCATCCGCATTTAGAGACTATTGTTCTAGGTCCCGTTTTGTTCGACTGCAGCCTATATTTTTGCGCATGGAAATAGAAATCCTATAATTGCTGTGTTGCAAATTTCATAATAGTTTGAGAGCAAGAATTGCATTCACGTGAATTTTATTCCATTTATCACTCTGAAACTCAATGATATTGGTGTATTGAAATTCAAAAGTGTGAAAATTTTTAGGCGCATTCTGTTGACAGGTTTGGAATAAATTAAATATCATGCAACGAATTCAAACGTTAAACTTGAAGTTGAAAGAGTATTAATATTTGGTTGAGTCATTTAGGAATTTTGTGTTAAATGTATACCTTTAAAAAAATATTGCAGATGTACGAAATTTAAAGACATGGTTAATCGCTTTCTAGTCCAATGAATCTTTGATCTAGGTCCGAGACTAAAAATTTAGTAATGCAAACGTAAACTACTTTTTAATTTAATTGCGTCTGTAAGACTGATTGAATGTATTCAGTAGTTGAATAGCAGTAGTGAATGAGGTCAATGAGCAAGCAAACGTGATTCGCTTAGCAATCCCATCTACAGTCCGATATTGTAAACTTGTACGAGTATCTAATTATATTTACATAACCAAAGCCAATAATACGTCGTGTTTTATTAGCAGGATTGAAGCCGGTTTCTTGAATTTTACTCTATTTTGAACCCGCATTTTTATTAGACGTGAATAACGTCTTTAAATTTCTCTCTCTCTTCTTTCATGTCCAGAACTGCTGGACCGATTTCGATATGGTTTTTGGTAAGGTTTTGTGATTTATTAGCGCGTATTTCTAGATGAAAGTTATGGTGTTAACTTGCTAGCGGACGCTGCAGTTGCGTTTTGACATCAATCCCATTTCTTTACAAAACAGCTTGAATTATAACGATCCTGTTTTCTGTTAAAAACAGTTAGAGATATAGCTAAACTATAAAACACAAAATTTTGCAGGATTACTTTTTAAATAGATTAATTTTTAGATCATAAAGTCAAAATATACAATAGGTTTACAA
Organism: Lerema accius; assembly: GCA_001278395.1. NCBI lineage: Eukaryota > Metazoa > Arthropoda > Insecta > Lepidoptera > Hesperiidae > Lerema > Lerema accius. The sequence continues at coordinate 1,696,767 of LGAG01018921.1, forward strand.
AAAATCTTATAACAAAATGGAATAATAAGATGTTTATGACTTGTTTTGACTAGACAGAAATATATTTGTCACCACGCAAAAATTAAGTCACCTAAAGCATAGAATCGTGTGAAATGGCCCGTGTCGTCGTCGTAGTACTGAGAAACGACATTTGTTGACTATTAATTTTGGAATGAAGTCAACACTCAATTTATATCTAATTCAGAATAACATTTCTGTTTATATTTGAGCTATATGGATGGATGGGTAAATAGGACGATAGTGAGTGAATGTATGTGTAAGCTAGGATTATAAGACTAAAAATGACTTCTATATACCTACTCGAACATAGTTAAGATAGAGGTGAACATAATAGTAGGTAATAGTTTTTTTTACATATGTGTAGCTTGGGTACGTAATCTTAAGTGTTTCATTATTAACTGTAATTTGTTAATTAAATATTAATTATGTATTATTTTTTACAGGTAGGTCGTTAAAAACAAGCCTGAGGCAGTATGCGGTTATGGTAAGAAAAATATTATAATTAATAAAACACTTCTCTTAAAGTTAAATTACAAGTTCAATCCCCTTCGAGGATCGTAAAAGATTTAATAACCTACTTGTATAATTATTTATCAATGTTATTATTAATAAATACATGAGTGTTTCTCTTGATGATTTGTAAACACAATACTTAAATTTTTACAAAATTATTTTTAAAATGGAGAAAATGTTTTGGGTATGTACTACGCATTAGGTAGAAGAAAAATTTTATATTTATTAAAGCAGACAGAAAACCAAAAGATTTGTGTAAACTTTAATGAACCTATTGCAGTTGAAAAAGGTTTAAAATTAGATGATATAATTTATTTTAGTACCAACTGCGGACAGTATATTTTTTAAGATTTCAAGTCTGAAATGCATAATTTTTCTAACGAGAAGCACTTGACTTGATTCAAAGATTTTGTTTTTATAGTAGTCTTTCATTAACCACGCTATCATGGACATTTTGTATTATTAAATGACGTCGTAGCAGATGATGTTTCGTAATCTATTTCATATTCCAACCGCTCCACTAATCAAAAATTATGAACCTACTTTTAATGTTCATCCTATTGGACAATATTCATATGGCTGAGTTTCAAAAGGTATTTAAAATTGACTGTATTTTAATTGACTATATTTGAATAGAAATTCAAATCGGTTCAGCTGTATACGTGGACTTTAATTAAATAATTAAAAACAAATAGGTCTGTAAATTGTCAATTTCTTGAAATTAAAACGTGATTTGAAATTCGATGAAACGAAAAAGCGACAGTGGAGAGAGATAGGAAGCATGAATAGAAATAAACTTCTTAAGAGCGAATTAAAAAAAAAATTTTTTTTTTGGGATCTCCGGATTAAAAGGAGGAAAAATACATGAGTTTACTTGTATACAATACAATACATACGCCCATTGGCCGGCTAATGGAGTGATAATCATGTATGTAACTTATTATGGGACTCGGTGTCTTAAAAACATCCGTACCCATTAAAAAAACCTTCCTCGTAATTAACTTGACCTTCAGAGTAATATATACAATATATACAAATTGAACTAAAACCTTACAGTCTACACCTGTGGCAACTCCGCTAGAGTGGAAGAGAAAACCACGATTTACTTATACCGGTCACAGCGAACACTCGTTACCGTGATTCACAAATCTTTACAACGCCATCTTTGAGCGAGCGGCCGAACTAATTTAACATCGCACAAAGCCATGTTACAGTGTTTCTTATGTGCCTACTAATTAATTACTAGTGTTTATTATGAGACTATGTTCTTAATTAAATTAATAATGCAAGCGCAATTAAAAGATAATTAATTGTATAAAAATATCAATAATCACTTGAAGGTTTCACATTTACCACGTGTGAATAGCACTCAATTTTTTTTAGGGATTACGGTAGTCTAGAAAAAATTAAACCAAATTGCAGTTATAATAGTATTCAGGATGTTATATGCGCTTATTATAAACAACAGATCTTGCTTGATTATATTTTGTCGCAATGAATTGTCTGCGAAAGGGTGGAGGAAATGAAAACAATATCAATTTACCGAACGTTTCGTTCTATTGTGTTACAAATCATCAAGTGACGACTCAAGCTGATATAGAAGCCTGCAAAGCGAAAGGTTTCTTTAGCGAGGCAGTGCAGATGTTAATGTTCCATTCAAGTATTGCAGGTCTATTTATGAGGGGGATCTTGCTTATTTTAAAGGACTTCTGGCATTCTGATCTAAAATAACTGATTTTGGAATATAACAATAAACACCTAACTATGCAAAAATGCACATGCAGTTACAGTGTTAAATCTGTATATTTTTTTAATGGTGTGGCCGAGCTATTGGAAATGATCATAAGCCGGGCCGTGCAGTTTTTTTTAGACCAATAATGTATGGAAATTGCCTGATGTCTTTTGTGACTAATTTTACTGAAAAAGGGGACGTGAGCGTGTGTGTTTGGGGGGGGAGGGGGTTACTACTTCTTCCGTAATACATGTTATCTTATAATCATGAATTGTCATACTACTTTCGTCACAAACTTAGTGTTGGTGTGAGTGTGACTAGTTTCCTTAACGCTAATGCCGGCTTGTATGAAATTGAGATTTGGCATACCTAAAGTTTGTTTGGAGAAGAAGTCCAGAAAGCTAAATTGTATTATAATATGCGTACGCTACGTTTGAAATTTCCCAGATTTTTGCCGAGGGAAAATGTCATTTATCCGCAAGAAATACAAATAATTATGTTTTTTGTAATTAAAATTGCTTTACGGGAAATAATTGAATTACGTTAATGAGATTTGCCGCAGAAACACTTTCTAATAAAAAGCTTTTCCCTTCCGTGAAAAGGACTAGCAGTTGTAAAAAAAAGTCAGAAAAAATGAATCATGAAAATAACTTATTCCTGAAAACAGATAAACCAGAATGGAGGATTCTGTGAAAATATTTCTGATGTAGGACAAATACACAATAATCATTTTTATTTTTTTAAATAAAGAACAACAAGAGTTTAAAAACTTAAAATCCCATTGTCACTGCCGAAAAATCACCCTATACAAGTTTGAAAGTCAAGCAAAATGACGAAAAATATAAAAAATGCTAAATATTTTAAGTATCGTAATTCACTCTCTAAATCAACAACTAACCTTACCCAACATACTATATATTATGAGGGAACAGAAGATCAATCAAACATATCATATGGGTATATACATACGGGTATATATATATATATATATACGGGCATCTAAACGGGTCAAATTTAAACCCGTCTGCAAAAAAATTTTTTCGGCGTTGGATGTACCGTAATAAAAAAAATTTAGCCTATGTGATTCACAATGGAGACGAAACAAGGCACATGAAATCCGTCAAAGCCGTTTGCTCGCTAAATAAATGGACATGGAAATACAATACTTACTCGTATATACTCGTAATACGCTCGATAAAAATTACTCCCTTGACGCGATCGGGAAAAATTAACATTATATTTTTTAATTCTATAAAATAATTGTTTGGATTGTTAATTTTTTGTTCTGTGTTACTGCCAGTAGCATTTCTTTAATCCTTCCCTCCTTGAGACAGCACTTAGGTAATCGTACCCTATGACCATCCGACGGTCATATTTTTCTCTGCAATGCAGTTATATCATTCGCAAATTAATTCTATTGAAATATGTAAAATTATTTTGACATTTGTCCGACTGTTCAAGAAATATTTGTATGTTCATTTGTTTCTGCAAATTATAACGTATGAGGTATCATAGGCTTTGTCAGTTTTAGAAGTGATATAGTATGACGATATAATTATGTATGTACTAGATAGACACATATTTGATTAAATATGCCATTTCCAAATAACATTTTTCCATTTTTAACCGAAGCATCAATTAATTAAGTAACATAAAACTCAACGAAATTAAAAGCATTATTAATGAACTGTATTAAAATTAACTTTCATCGATATGGATCTCTGTTTTAATAAAATTCAGTATAAATAAACACAGAGTAAGGACAGAATAAACTATTTATTTACACTGTGAAGTAAAATTAATATTGGGATTAACTAGGTCGTGCCAAAATAAATTTAATTCAGAGTCAATACAACATTAATGATTTCAAAGTCCAATTAAAGGTGCAGATTTAAACCAACATTCGCCCGTTTATTACAGAAATATTTTCTTTAGCTTTCATTGCAAGTAACGAATGCTATTCGTATTACATGGCTGGCTCTCTCCCTCTAACCTAAATCTCATAACGTTAAATAGACTCATCATAGCAGAGTAATGTAAGCTTCTTTACGACACTAAGAGCTTGTTACATATTTGATTCAACCGGTTCTCTCATATAGCGGATTTGTGCACATTACGATGTAGAACAAAGACTTTAATAAATAATCTTTATTTCTTTTCGCTTCTTTTACCTGTTAGGTATATGATTATGATCGGTATTTAAATATCAATGATCATCTGTTCTATTTAAAGTGAGCTATCGTTGGTAACGTCTTATTTGTCTGGCGGCTAGTGTCGATGCTAAGTGATCGACAAAGTTAAGCGACATGGTTGTTGTCGATAGATAGCAGTCGTTAAGCCAAGTCGATTGACTTCGGGGGGCATGAAAATGTCAAATTCTTGGTTTGGCCACTAACCTAACCACTAACCGCGGACGGCCAATCCACACAGGAGTAGTGTGGTATACCCTAGGCCTCCTCAATAATGAGGAGAGACTCATGATAAGTAGTGGGTCATTAATGTGTTGAAGCCAGTCTCATTAAATTGAATAAGGTGTCCTCTAGAAGGCATTAGGTCATGAAGTTAAAACACGTTTTTTCTGTCACCTAGACGGTTAAGATTCTAGTAGAGATATTCTAAGCTACGTGATTCATCTTACTCTACGGTTAAGCCGCGCTTCTCTAGATATAATCTCGGCAGCTTGCTCCAATTTATTTAGAAAACGACTAGACTTAAATCATTATCAAATATTTATGAATCCTCAGGTTAGTTAAAACGCGTATTCCCTGGTTAAAACTAGTTTTAGCTGATATTAAATGTTGAGCATCAGTTAATTCTAGTCCTTATAAAGGCATTTAGGATAGGTAAACTAATTTTAAATAGGGAAAACGCGTTTTACCTAACTAAAAAACAGTTTTTAACCGGGACATTATACACTATTTAAAACATACAGTTTTGTAACTTATTTACCTCAGGAACATGATAAATGCAATTAATCGGTTAATTACTTTAAAAGAAAATTATATTGATGGGTTTTATCATAGAATATTATCATTATGCCTATCTACTCGTACATATTGAAATCATTAATGCAAATAAACGCTTTTGATCAACAAAGTTGTGTTGTGTTTCAATTTCCTGCTTAGGTACTATTTCATTTATCGGCTTGCAAGCGCGCGTCGCGTTCGTTTCAACTTTACTCTAATAACAATAATCTCTTGATATACTCGTAAATCGTTGTATGTCAATGTAGCAAACGTGTTATTTTACAATAATACTCTATTAGTTAATTAATGGCATTATTAATGTAATTATTAACTTATTTTTTCTTACTAGTAGACCTACTGTGACTTAGTGGGTGTCCCTGGCTAGCACATCTCAATAATAACTCCAACAGGGCTTTTCGTTTGAAGTGTGACGTGTCTGTCTGTCAAACCCAGTGTGGTAGTATACGTTTTAGTTTATTTTTTAACCCCCGGCGCAAAAAGAGGGGTGTTATAAGTTTGACGTGTCTCCACAGAACGTCCACGTCTGTCTATCTGTGGCACCATAGCTCCCGAACGGATGAAACGATTTTAATTGAGTTTTTTAACTAAAGGTCGAGCCGTTTAAAACTTGTGAGGGTGTGAGTGGGGAAGAATAACCGAATATCTGCAAATACATTCTAGTGGGATCTCAAAATAAAAACGGCACTGAAAGAGAATATTCATGGCTTTATCGAATGTTCTTTGCTTTGTTTGATGATAAAGTGTGTCCAGATTTTTTTAATTCTTAGTGTAATTATAATTATACAAACTACATTGTTACTATACTTTCCATTTTAACTGTAATTATGCCAAATCTCAAACTAGTACCTGCCTGCATCATTCATAAAAGAAGACCAATTTTAAAGCTTTCATGCCTGAATATAGATGTCTTTTTTAGACTTAAACAAAACCATTGTTCGAAAGAGACATTACAGTGACAATGAAACTGAAATACGTATAAGGCCTATAAAAGCGGTGTTTAAGTAATGATTAATAGAAAGTGGAGTAAGTAAAGTTGCTTATAATACGAGTAATCTTTAATGGAAAGTAGAACTTACTTTATAAGCAACTGCTTATAATACAAACAAAACTTGCTCGCGACAAATCCAAATGCTTCATGCGAATGCTTCTGCGTGCGTTGGGTAATTAAGTATGAGGGTCACCATTTTTGGGTAGGTACGCCTGCTAAAAAATGTGAAGGGAATTAACATAAAAAGCATATAATGTTCTAGCGTAATATAGAAACTTATGGTTTGCTTATAAAAATAATGAAAATCTTTGATAGCAAAACGACACCCATTAAAGGGACACGTGATTATTAATTCACTTTTTATTAGGGCTTAAAGTTTGCTGAGAGCTTTTATTGCCGTTCATTATAGGCACTGTTAAGCTTTCGGTCCTGATTGTTATCGTTCGATGATTATCATTAAACTGTCATATATCGGAGGCCTTTGTCGGGGTAAATGTTTCGACACTGGGTAGCCACTAACCCTTCGCCGATTAGCACTAGAGTAGCGTGATTTTTAACTTTTGCTCGTCAGTTATGACTGGGTCAATAATGGGTCGAAATTCAATGGGCGAGTGTGACCCAATATATTATTATCAAGCTCGCTTGATTCTCATTTGTCAAGTTACCTAAAGAGGAACCATCCAGTTCACATTTCCTCACGGTTATTCACAACGCGCCCAATGATCATTTTATCTGAATCTATCTATAACCTTTCCTCAATTTGAAGATACGGTTCACATAGTAAAGGTGCTCTCACACCTGATCGATTGCGTTTTATTGCCAATAAGTTACCAACCATCCCTATCTATTGACCCTTGTTTTTCTTTTCATGATATATTATTTCGCTCATACATAACACTCGTTCGTTCCTTTTTCTATAAAAGGATTTGGCCCGAAATCGTAAAACCCTCAGTCAGCTTAAGTTGTTTTGTTCTGTGTTGAATGTGGATGAAGTTTGTGGATAAGCTGAAGAGTTTACTTTAATGTTAATAACGCAGTTGTTTCCAGTAATCTGGTTTTAAAACATTGCTAAACAGATTTAAATTACTTGAACAAGTTATAACTTGTTTGTTTCTTGGATAAATACGAGCATTTTAATATTGCTTATTTATGAGTATTTTAAATCTTTTTTTCCTTTTCGTAATTGTAAATCTTATTTTATTTAGGATTGAAATTTATTTACTCCATTGGATAAAAAAACGGGAACGTGGCGTAAATACATTGTTTATTATTATTATTACACTAAAACAATAATATGTGTTGGAAAGAGATAGATATAATTGCAAAAGACTTTTAGATCCCATCCTTTATCTTGTATTTTTTACTTTTACGCGACGCGAATAGTATAATTATTTTGAACTGAATATAGGGTAGTAAGCACTTACTAAGAAAGGAGTTTTGAAAATATATCCCCTAAATATGTAAAATAAAGGGTAAAATTTTATCACTAACTATCACGTCTGCCGAGTTTGTATGATACATCAGCATATTCAACGCATCGCACTAGTATATTTTTGCTCTATATGCTAAATTAAATGCGCTTAAAAACCATGTTATAAAGACAATTTAGTTTACTACCTATATTTCTTTACAAAATAAACTTTAAATATGACAAATCTCAAACTCATCAAAAAACACTTTACGTATATTAGATTTCACGAAACACGAAAATAGCGCTGGTCAATTGGCAGCCCACTTCTTCGACCGAAGGACGGTAACATAACACGGGTTTGTCCGGGTAAAGAGTAAATATTTGTATGTGGTGTTCCTCGTATCCCTGTACTCCAACAAAGGTAATCCTATACCGGGCATTTAAGTCTAGTCGCTAATATTCATTCTTTTGACCTTGCCAAACAACACCAAAATTAATGCTTATGTATCTTATTAATGACAAATCCAATGACATCTCACGAGTTGAAATACGTCAAGCTATTTTAGCTGTAGAGCATGCCAAAGAAATTGACATATAGGTACACATAAATACATGGTCGAATCCCTTAAGCACAGTCGGATAAAAAAACCATAAATAAAATTATTATGATTAAAACAAACATAAATTTACACAAGTGGCGCAAAGTAGAACAAAAACTAACCCCTAAAAGATGTTGATCCATCACTGGAAGTGTTGCCAAGAAAAATGTTTTCGAGCGATTTTGTCCTTTTATTCATAAATTGGAATGGAATCCGGCCAGAAGTTGTCTTCAAAATTTGTAAGTATATTTTCAACGAGCGTTGCCGTTCTTATGCCAGCTGTATTATTCGAAGTGCCTTTTTGAAATCCGTTTTAGCTCCTATCTTGAATTATTGTATTTTTGTATCTCGAACGCTATATATAGAGTACTCGATACGAGTATTATTGGAGTCTTCAGACCATTTGTGGCCTACAGCAGGTTACTAATGTCTTTGCCATATTCTCGGAGGTCTAGAAACTCAGGGTTGACGCAAAGTTTTAGTATCAAATATCTCAAGCAGTACTATAATTATCTCACGATAATATATATTACTATGACTTAACCCGCGCCTTACCAATGTACCTTTTAAGGAGCATACGAAAATATTTTATAATCGGAGTAACCACAGATCGAATTTCAGTTAAAACAAATATTCGTTTGACAACCAAACGGTTCACAGCGAAAATAATGTTTATTTTATCACTGAATGGTTTAATTATAATCGCTAAATTATTCTCATGTAAAATGAGTTTGCCGTGCCATTTTAAATCATTACAAATTTACATTGATACCTTATTATAATTTGATTGCAATATCATTTTAGTGAAATGTTAGTGAAAACTGAAAAAGTTATTACGTCTGCTTTAATTTTGCTGCATAATGTCACGTAAAAGTTTATTAAACACTAGTGGACCCGCCCTCGCTTCGCTTCCGTGTATGTTTTTTCACTAATGTGTATGTGTAGTTTTCTTAAAAAAGTAATTTCAAATTCAATATTTCCCTAGAATTTGGTATTTAGATAATTCGTTTGTAAGTTAAATTCATTTGCCACGTCAGGTGCAACCATTGAATCTACATTTTGGTCAGCATAATATTATATTATAATTAAGACTTCTGCCCTCATATTCATATTGTTACAAGTTTCCTTCATCGATAAATAAAAATGGCAGTCGATTTAATACAAAACTGGAGAAGTATTTTTCGATAACCATTTGGTTGGAAGCTCATGTTTTTCATCCTAAGTGTTCGGGCTCAGATCCCTATTTGCATAAATATATAAGGAGTCCTGAAATAAATGTTTGGGAATACATCTTACGCGTCGGGGCGTTCAAGTTAAATGACAACACTGTTTAAATATCTTTTTATTACGATGCACATAAATTTAATAAATTGAATCAATTAGCTTTATTTTATTACAAGATATACAAACAAAAGTTTGGACACCAATTTTTATTGTATACGCGCACGTATGTGTATGTTTTTGGAGTTTCATGGAATCGGAGAAGAAACGAAACTAAGTTTCGTTAATAGTTTCGCTAATAGTTTCGTTAATCGTTAATAGTTTATGTAAAAGGTTTTCTTTCCGCCTCAAGTTGCGTTAAAATCAGTGTTGAAATATGAATCATTCGAGGCTCATTTTCATACCAAATTGCTTTTTACTGTATTTTTAGAAGAAGCCTCGATAATGACGAATAACCTTATACCCGTTCCTACATTTTACAGGAAAACCTGTCCTAATTATACATCTGTATCTGTATCCATTACTTATTCCATCTCGTGCAAGAAACCTGGATTTAATTACAATACGGGACCTTTCCGCACTTGGCCGCTTTAATTTTATTACATTACAATGTATGTTTGCCGATCGCCCTTAATAGCCATCGAATTTTATCGGCACAATAAAACCGTGGGGCTGACAAAGCGCTACAATGAAAATTATTAATTACAGTAATGATTGAATTCAGGATAAAAAATGTTCGCATTGTAACGAAAAATTTAACAAATGAACGTCATTGATAAAAGTGAAAAAGGTTGTTAATTACATTTGTTTTTCCATTTGATATAGTGCTTTAGCTCCTTGGCTTATGATGATAAAATAGGCAAGTTGTATTGTTAAAAAACAAATAAATACAAAGAAACGCATGAGTATAAAATAAAAATTAATAACACGAGCAACTTGAAGTTTAACTCAGTATACTTTAATCGATAAGGACGTATGTTCAAATGATGCACACGTTTATTAGGTCAAGCAGTATTTACGAGTATGAGTCAGTTACCGTTAACTTGAGTAGGTTTCTACACAAGGATTCGGATATTCTACTAAGGAGCCTACCTACTCACAAACTTCTGCGGCATTCCCTTTCGTCTTCCAAAATCGAGTGCATGCCAGGCCGACCTTTGTAATGTCCAAAGATATTCGTGTCAGAAATAATTATAGGACAGACGCCGAGCCACGACAGCACAAAATATAAATTCCATCTAAGCACCCGTGTCAAATTCTAAGCCGGTGTTGTGCTCAATTTGCACAAAATGGAAATAAATGTACATAAGTTATTTAGTTATACAATGTCAAATCTTAGTACTGATACCTATATTTAATGGGCTTTAACAGTCTTATAAATAACCTGCTATTTTATTTTTGTAACTATTAACAAATGTAAACGAAGCTCTTGCCTATTTTAACATACATTTACTTCAATATAAGCAGTAAGTTCATTAACTTAAAACTCGACATCTCGACATCGTCCACCTATTTTATAAATGTTCTCTGAGTCCATCATAACAACCTTTCCTAATACAGAGACAACAAATAACGGGTTGATAATGAAATGAATTGTGACGATACTTTTATGTAAACGTCTACGGTGATCATATTTCATAAAGTTGATTTGATTTGATTAATGATACCGTGACGTTTCACTTGAAAAATAGGGCGTTTCATTTATTCACGCGATGTTATCAGCACAGCTATGCTGCAGTGTTTGTTTTGATACGATTTCTTGCTATACTTTAATATAAACCAGAAGACCCAGTTTATGGTCGTAATTTGACCATATCGCGTTGTGTCAAACACGCCAACTATGAAAGACTCCTTCGATAACTTTGACTGACAGATGTCAAAGTCAGTAGCTTGACAGCTGTCAACGAAGCCTTCAAATTAACGTAGGTATTTGTAATGTCTAAGTATCAAATACAATTTATAACACACACTATTTCAGCTTTATAAACTTCTAGACCCTTGACATACCTGTATAGATTCCGAAGTTCCGTAATAAATCGCTAGTATTAAGTAGCGGAATTAGATTGGACTAAAATTTGGTTTACCACTTGCTCGTTTTACATTATTTATTGAGGGCTGAGCAGGACTGTTAAGAACTTAAGAACTGTGAAGCAAAATAGGAAATTCACAATATTAGGCCAATCGTATTAGTTAGACTTCGTATGAGAATTGCAGAATTAGAAGCGCTCATAGCACGGCGATTTGCGTTGCTCTAAGTGACCAAGTTAAGCAACTGCGGGCGCAGTCAGAAAGTATATGGGTGACCACTTGTGGAAAAAAAAATTTCAGCGTTTCCGTGCTTCAGTGAGCACGTTAAGCCGTCGGCCCTCGTTATTTAATATAAGCCATGTCTGAAGCCTCTGGGCAGCATAAAATTTTCTACATGTCAAAGCACCTTACGAAGTGGGAGTAGATTGAAAAAATGACGTGCATAAGTGTTATCTTTGATACGTATATGAATAAATGATTTTGAATTTGAATTTGCACTTGGGTTGGCCACTAACCCCTCCACCAATCCGCACTGAAGCAGCGTGGTGGAGTACTCCAACTAGGCCTCCTCAGATATGAGCCGAGACACTTGCTCAGTAGTAGCATGTTAATGGGGCAGAGGCCATGAAAATTTATAAAAAATTTGAAACTAGAGTCAATTGTGGTCCAAATTCGACTTTAACGGATTATTTCAACCAAATTATCGGCACAGTCGTAGAACAAAGACGGATCTGCAAAATATCAACTTTACAGGAGAGCTGTTTTAAGTTTAGGTTTCATATTTTTCTATATAACTTTTTACATATCTAATAAAACAAAAATGTATTACGTGATAGCTTTTTGTCGTGATAAAATTATCACATATACATTTTAAATATTATATTCATTAATTTATTTTAAAAAATGCATTTGTATATTAAGATGCGACGTTGTTCTGCGGTC
>LGAG01018921.1:1716742-1736053 GCA_001278395.1 Lerema accius
ATTTTACTGTTTTATTATAGTATAGAAGAAAATATTTCTTGTATAAGAAATAAAAAAGGCTTTCATGTGTAAAATCTTACTTACATTTATAGTTAGAACTAGACGATGCCCGCGGCTCCGCCCGCTGAAAAGTCGATAAACAAAATATTGATTTTATCCCAAGGGAACCTATAATCGGGATAAAATGTATCCTATGTCCTATTCCTGGATGCAACCTATCTGTGTACCAAGTTTCAGCTTAATCCGTTCAACGGTTAGACCGTGAAGGATCCAAACGTCCAAACATCCAAACATCTTTACAAACTTTCACATTTATAATATTAGTAGGATTAGTAGGATTGGCTTCATGGCATTGTCTTATAATACTTGGTTACTTCGCATCTTTCAGAAAACCTAGAGCGTTCACTAACCCACCTAAGTGTAAATTGGTGCAGGAGTTAATGTCCTGCCTAAGTGTCCACACACAAGATGGCATATAACGGTAACCATCGTGGTCGACAGTTTAACGCCCTAAATCATGGCAAATAAGGTCAAGAAAATGTTGATACTTGCACTGATAAAATATATCTATCGTGCTCGTTGTTTGCTTATTCGGTCTATCATGGATCGACACGCCATCTAGCATTTGCATTTCCTACTTTGGCAAAAAAAATTATATAAAAAAGAGCCGTCACGAAACCCCTGGTAGATTTAAAACATCGTGTTCGTACAACAAGGATTAGGCATGAAAGACGAGACTATTACCTACAGAAACTAACAGCATAATGAAAAAATAAGCATTACGAATTTTTTACCCGTCGCCACGTCGTGCGTCGCCACGCTAACGATTCGTCTTATATCTGCGCCTATAGATGTGTCACATTAAAGACTTACACTCTGAAAATTATTCAAAAGAGCAACCTTACGAGTGAGAATCTGCTTACCGTTTTTGTAACCTTCCGATCGCCACAGCCCTCAAATAATTCACAATCCCAATTGTATTCACCACTAAGTAATTGAAATAGTAACAATAGAACCTGCGAGTTGATGTTTTATCCGTCTTTTTTGCCGATAACTTCTTTTGAAGTATCATATTAATCCGTAATAGTAATCGAATTTATTTAGAAATACCTTTTTAGATTATGTTTTTTAGTTAAATCCTTTCTTAGTAACCCTATAAAGTACTATAAAAATAGATCAATGTTTCTAGGTCTTTGTTTTAGGTTGTACATCGTCCGTCAGCCAGTCTCCGATAGCATTTTATGAAGTATAATGGAAGGTTTATTATCGGACTTTTTCGGAAGTTTGCATGTGTACATGTACTATATTATATTTCGTTGGTATACTGTGCAGTTATCAGGTATCATTGGATTTGTGTTCATAGCGAATGTTACGTAGGTTTTAAAATTATTGTACACGCTCAAAGAATTTTACAAAATGTACAAAAATTTTGAAGACCACATTAAAATTTTAAAATTAAGTAGCTATAGATATCCTCCCAAAAACCTCATCATAATTTTATGAAATTTCTGACAATCAGTTTTTTATATCTTTAAGAAAAACACCAGCAATATTTATATCCTTATTAGAAACTGATAGAATGGGAGTACTTTGTCAATTTGTTTTTATAGCCGGGTACAAATGGTTTGGAGATAAATAGCTATAGGACTCATATGACCCGGCCTTTTATATCTTCGTCTAATGCAAAAGGTTATTTGGACCCCTGTTATGAAAGTACTGATGGCTGTATCGGACGTGCCATATTGTTATATTCTCAGATAGTAAACAATCCTGACTTCGCTTCTCAAAATCTTAGTCTTTACCGGACTCCACACTAACTTATGTTATTGTAGCTGTTATTCCGCGGAATTAGTAGCTGATATATTAAATACTAGTGGACCTTGCTGCGCTTCGGTGTATCGTTTACCTGTTATCTCGCGGTAACAAAAACATTTCTTTGTTTGTCTGTGTGTTTGATAGAGCATCACGTAAAAACGTGATTTGACAGTTATTAAAATTCACAGTTTGTATGGGACTTCTCTAACTGACGTGACTGACAGTCGACGTTATTCAGACATATTGAAAAAACATACATCGAAGCAAAGCGAGGACGGGTCCACTAGTTTTATAAATAAGTTATATGAGAAGATAAATAAATAATTTTTCAGGTAGGTATATACATAAAATGTAGCATTCTGAACTTATTCAAAGTTGAAAGTAGATAAGTAATACAGCCGAGGTAAAAAAAATAATTAAGTTATATCAACGAACTAGCTCTCAGGGTGTCCGCATTTACCTATTTGTCTTCGACGAACATTTGTACCGGTCCTTTATTTCACATTGTATTGGGGAAAATTGATTTCCCTCGACAACAGTTCTGAGTTACGGATGAGTCAGCGTTTGTGATAGACCTGTTTCAAGATTTGCATAGTCTGATTTTTTGTTGCTTCTTGAGAAAATATCGAAGCGACTTGTAGGTACATTTTTGGATGTATTTTGGCATCTAGAATTCTTTATTCTTCGCAACCCATAACTGTTCCACTGCTGGGCTCGGGTCTCGTCTCACAGAGTGAGGGGTACAGGCTATAGTCCACCACGCTGGCCTAGTGCGGATTGGCAGACTTCACATACCTTTGAGAACTTGATGGAGAACTCTCAGGTGCAGATTTCCTCAGGATGTTTTCCTTCACTGTATCATGTGATAATTAGTATGTAATACGCACATAACTTTTTAAATTAGAAGTGCGTGGCGGGGGGTTTGAACCCGGGAACTTCGTTCGAGAGACCAATGCTCAGACCACTAGGTTATCACTGTTATGAATTCTTTATTACTAACCTCAAATGAAGGCAATTGTTAAAGCATAGCTGAATGGTGACGCATAGGTAACATCTTTGGTTTGCGTATGGTTCTCGTGTGCCATTTAATATCGCAAGATTCGTTCTATTTCTATCAATAAAATTTACCAACTGGGTGACATTTCTAGCAGTCTGAAAGCTATATAAATCTTTTAAGTGGTACAATTCTGTTGCATCGCCGTAGCTTGCCGAACTAAATTTTGTGACTTGCAATATTTTCTACCAGGTAACAATATTTGACATATTTGACATGTGCTGTATCTGATATCTTAGAAATATTTCTGTAGTGTTCTCTCGGAGAAGAAACATCATGTATTCTCTGCCGTAAATAGAATTTCTTCTTGTGCTATATTTTGCTAGGAGACATTGGCATCGTCAAGGGATTGAGGAGGATTGGAAGCAACTGACATCTCTCGAGCTACGATTATTATGTATTTAGTAGAACTTACTCAGGTGTAAAAGTAAAATACACAAAAGTAAAAAACGCTAACTCATACCCCACAGTGGGATTCCCTGTGTCACGGGTGGCATGGACAACACAACACATCAACACCCATGACCCGAGAACAAACATTTATCTGTCACATAAATATCTGCCCCGGCCGGGAATCGAACAAGGGACCCTTCGCTTCGCAGGCATGGTCACTACTAACTAAGCTACGAGGTCGTCTACTCACTATGTCTTTTATTAAAAAAAATTAATATAGACAAATCTACCTCAAAATTTTCCTTTTCTTAACCCCTCCCTGGGCTTGCTTGGGAATCAGCTGGTGAAAGACAGGCATCGCCAAGAAACACACACGATGTAATCAAACCAAAGTAAGTCACAGAAATATTATTTTCTTTGTAAACGTCTTCTTAAGCCTGTAAAATCCGTGTTCAAAGAACGCTACTCCTTCCAATAATAGGTACAATACGCATATATAAGAATATGAGCTTTTTAAACCTTTGTACGAAGAATTCAATAGGATTTCTGATGCTATTGAATATGTGCAAAAATAGCGTTTGAATAAGAAATGCACATAGATGCAAAAATCTGCAAGATGGAGTTATGTTCGCGCTAGGCACATATTCACTCTTGGAATTCTATTAATATATGGCTGCAATCCATTCTTGGTCCACTACTGGGCAACTGGGCATGGGTATCTCTTCATAAAAGAGGAGGCCTTGGACCAAGGAATTGTAAATAACAAATACAAACTTTGAATTAATGGATCGGAAGACAAAACTCCCGGTACTCAAAAAAAATATTGTAAATGTGCCTACAGACAATAAAATTTTATAAAGGTGGACTTGTGATACTACATGTAGATAATGTAGACGTGTTATATGACAGAAGTTATAAACATGTTACCTAATCTGTACGCATAGGTTCGTGCGTTCATCAAAATTTCCCAAAGGCGTGCGTTACTAAGCAACCACTGTTATATGAGCTCGCTTTTACAGGCGGAGATAATGCAATTGCATGCATTATGCAAATTGCATGCTCTTCGCGCGCCCGCAGCTAGTTCTGCTGTAGCGAAGTAACCCGAGATTTTGTCTTGAAACCATTCCTTAACGAAACTTTTTGATGAATTGAGAATATTCTTTATTACATTTTTAACCAATGGTATTTGTTTCTACAGTTTCCTTATTGCATTGTCTACATTTATTCCCTATGTTGCTTCTACAATAGGGATTAATCCTATGCTGAAATTCGTCAATGCATTCGGAGTGTAGATATTGCTAAAGAATTGGACAGTTTAAAATTTGATTTTCGATCAGTAAGATTCACTTTAAAATGCCGAAAAACTACTAGCGACCTAAACAGTCAGCCTAGCATACGTAGGTATTTCAGCTGCAGTTTTTCTTAAAGCCCTCTTGTCTCGCATCTCAAAACTCTCGCTGTATTCACAATGGTATTACAGAAAGAACCCTGTATGTCTTCGAGAAAATGATGGTGCAGCTGTGCTTTTGTTTCCTTGCTCTGCTCAACTTGGCGAGGGACTTCTATGACCCCAGACTTGAAATACGTTGACTTCATTGTTATTGTATTCCAAATATAGTTTGTGGGTCTACTAGAAATACCTTTAAATTTTAATGAACGAAACAGTAAGAAAGTTAAAATTTTAAAAATCTTTATCAGGCTGAAGCGAAGTTACGTATTAATTTATTTATTGATAATTTTAGAATATTTAACAATATTCTATTATATTATATAAGTCCTGTTAAAATCGAGGTTTTCAGCTTTATCTTCAATAAAATTACAGTAAGTTTGAATTCCCCTAAATGACTATAAGAAATAAATGGTATGATTATGCAAGACTTGCGGAGGTACCGCCAGGCCCCCATAAGAAATGACAAAATATGTACCATGTGCTATGTGTACCAAACTTCATTACATTATATGAAACAATTTTATTTTAAAATCGCTTGAATAAATAAATAATTATAATCATACAACAAACAGCTCAGTAACTCAGAATTCTTTGACTTAAGTTGAAAAAGTCATTTAATGCTGTCTTCTAAAAGAAACAAGGGGATTGTAATTTGCTTTGTGCATACTATTTTTATATAATGAAGTCTCAAAGAAACTAAGTTTCCAGGGAATTACTGTCCCAGGACAATTTGTTGAAATAAATATCTATTTTATATTCTATTAATATCACTGTATCTTATGTAGATGTCAGTAAATAAAATGTCATGAGAAAATCTTTTAAATATTGAAAGTTCTTTATTCATTAGGAGGCAATCTATTAATCCAATACAAGGATTCGATAAAAAAGTGATTGAAAAAAGATTTGTAGTTACAATATGCACTTGTACCTCCGAATCTAAGAGACAGCTATACCAATATCTATGAGATTTTCATTAGAAAGCATCGGTTGACATTTAGACAAGCTAATCGATTCAAAGATAAACAGTTAAACGACAAACTAAAGACGTTTTCTTAAGCTTTAATTCCTCTGAGTATTGTATAAATAAGACGTATGCTTAGCGTTCTTTTAAAGCTACTTGGTAGCCGTGATCTACAGGAGAATCTCTCGTTACTGAGATCTAGAAAGCAACATGCGGTTTAGCTGACTCAAATCCCTAAGTTTCAACCAATGCAATGCAACATCTTAACGATTGCTATCTTAACAACCTGCACAGAATCGACTTATAATGCCTTTTAATTTTGAACCGATATTTGTTTATAGTTACACTGGTAAATATAAAATTATTTTAATCCTAAAGTAGCCTGTCTTCTGTTCTCAAATTGCTTGGAAATCTAGTGTTATTCGTTTATATTAGGCCTTTTAAGAAGCTTGCTATCACATTACAATATTTTATAATAAGTAACATAATTTAGTTTCTTATGAATAATGATATTAACGAGAAAATATAGTGGCGTCAAAGTTACCCCATACGACTTTCTTTTACTATTTGAAGGATGTTTGTGACTGCGTTGACAATTGAGATGTTCCATCTCAGCCGTAAGGACTAACAATACATATAGACTGGCTTCAAAAAGGTAGAAGACATCGTACTTTCTATAGAAACTGGCCGAGATTGTAAGATCATATTCATACCGAGACTTGGATGGATGTAAATACAAGGGTAAAGAAAACCAGACAAGTGTGAGTCGAACTTTATGAAGACGATGAGACAAATTATTCAAAAAAATATAGACGAAAAAATATCTGATGCCTATTCTTAAATTTCTTGGCCTTTTAATACTCTTTTTATGTCTGCATTTTGTAAAAAAATTAAGGGCGTCAAAATTATTTTGCAAATGCTTTTGCGTCCTTCAATTACAATAATGTCTTTGATATCAATACAGCTTGCTCCCGTTTTTTTACCAACCGTTTTCTTACAAAATGGTCAGCTCTTTTGTAACAACACAATCACAAGTTATCAATACAAACCCGTTACCGAATTGTTTAATAAAAAAGACTTTAAAACGCGTGCAGATGTAATGCTACATCATTTAAAATTTTGCTTTAAAATTAATCTCTGAAGGCTGGCCATCTGCTTAGCCACGTGTTGACCTCAATATCATATTCATTTAAATAATTCAAAGTTGAACTGGAAGTAAAGAAGTTGTAGTAATATTAGTTGGATGCGATGAGCGAGTGAAACGATATTACGACTTATTTTTAGAGCAATACGTGGAGAGCTCAACTTTGAACATCTAACTATTATAGCAACTAGTTTATTGATAAAGGAGCTATGATTGAATTTCCGCCGAAAAGCGGGTACTTTAGTTTACACAAAACTGACCAAATGTCTACCGCGAATATTATTCTATCATTTAACCATACTCTTATCTACTAAAAATATCCGTTCTAATAACGATTTTATGTAATTCAGGCTAATTGTTAAATTAGTTTTCTTCTAAAGCATGTATATCGGAAAGTATTGGTACTTATGGCGTTCTTTAAAATTTAAACAGAGTTTAACTTTAAATTACCATTCCGATAAAGGGAATTTATTTTCGTCATAAAAAAAATCTACTTGCGTGAGAATCGAACCCAGGAGCAAGTGAAAGGTAAACTGGTAATCATTACGCCGTACGCAGTCAAAATATAAATTACCTACATACATATTTTCTCGTTCACTTGAATCGTTTGTCGTTGACGATGAGACAGATAGTTAATAGCCAGGTGTCGTCTAGATTTCAATAGGACGTCGTTTCAATGAAACGCAATATATACAGAGTAGTAGAAATAATAAAACCGGACACCTATAAAGGCCGTGTTGGGGTCCTCTGAGATATTGCTTCAAAGGGTCACAGGACCCCTTAAAATTGTTGTTGCGTAAATTTCAACCCTATTGTCAACAAAACCCTTCTACGAGTTTGTAATTTTGTAATGACACCATATACCTATATGAGATAAAAATCGGCGTGTAAATAAGGTAGGTACTTGCCGCAGTGATGACAACAGTTCCTATAGGTACATACATTAACACAAAAACGATCTATTGGATTTTTTTAAGTATAAAGGAGACAATCGTAAAGTCGATAAGGACTTGTATTATGTGACGCGAAACACTTAATGTCGGTTATCAACTAAGGACAAAATAATTAACATACCATATCATTGGTGTTTAAACAAAGAATATAATATTCAGTAAATAATTATTAAGTTATTTTCTCGTAGCAGTATTTAACGAATTCTAGGTACATTACTGATGTGAAACCATATTTTACAGCCCGTGGATTAAAACCCGTCAACGTCCGGCAGATAATTATCATTCAGACGAATTTTAACGTCGCTTTCATATTGATTTGCATATGAATCGCCTTTATTGTAGAACATTGGCAAGTACTGTTGTGTGGTATATGTATAACTTGTTGCACATTTATTAATATTGCCCTGGAGGAAATGAAGCGTATTTTCGACAAATAGAAGAGCTTTATGATGTGGCTTTGCAGTTTATTTCATCACATATTCCATAATGGATCCATTTTGTAATGAAAGGATAATATGTCGACATGCTTTTGATAATTTCACCATTAAAAATTGCAATATTTTATACAACAAAATTCGGCATTTGCATCTCTTTATAAACGAAACCAAAATTTACATGAAATGAATGTAAAATGAATTTCACAGGAGATAACATGATATATGAGCTCTATTTAAATGTGCAAAATCCAAGCATATACTTTTTGCAACATTCAGTTATAAGTAACCAAACTAAGTGTCGGAGGTTCTTTTCGAATTTGACTGCTGTTCAAAAAATTCTTTAACTCCAAGACAGATTTTTTCAACGATAATTTATCTATTTCTGTTCTCCATGTGTGTTGTCTCTTATCTTTTATGCCGTCTATAGTTCCTACGACATATGGAATCCTGGTTTACAACTATAATGTGTATTGTTAATTACTATTTCGAGGTTTACTTGGCATAGTATACGGTTGCTAGCTCATTACTAGACCTACCTTACCTTACCTGGTGTAACATCATACATTAAAAGCGGTTTTGTAAATGCGCTCTGAAACTAAAATACGTTAGCTCTGATTTATTTGATTACCTCGGCTAACGAACAAAGGAGCCACCTTCGTTTTCCATTGTAAGAGTTGAATAGGTTTCTAAAATTTCAATTAGAATAGCCTCTCTCACAGAGATAACCGGAGTTCAACCGCAGGGCAGTTAGTTTTAATAAAACGAGAGTGAATACTAGTACACTCGTACACATATTTAATCAGATATTTTTCGGGTCTTACCCCATTTAATAACACTTATTCATAAAGGAAATTGATTCTAGAAAAGAAAAACTGCATTCATATTAAGAGGCTTATAAGTACCTAAATGTTTGAGGTATGAGATGATTGTATAAAATAAAATGCGAATAGAAATCTTAACTGTACAATAATAAAGTTTAAATTCCAGTTATTAGGGTAATAAAACAAACCTGTGGGTTGTACAAAGCATGCCTTAAGAGACTTTGGAATGCCTCGGCGTCCCTGGAAATGCCTTGACAAACCTTTTGGACATGTAGGCAAGGTGGAGTGCATGGTTATACACCACATCATTTTTAGATTACCGTGCCTTTCACATATAATTTTAAACATTTATCTATGTTGGTAAACAAAGCCTAGAGTTGATGATATTTTCTAAAAATTATTAGTTTTCAGAACTACTCCGATATTTTATCTGATCAGTAATTTTAAAAATTGTTCTCCGTAGCTTTTCTTTTGGAAAAAGTTTTTAATGTAAAATTATCAAAATTAACCTGGTTATTGATTGAAATTATTAGTAGCAAAGATAGTAACTAATTGAACAACCCAGCACCTTACTAATTCTGCAGCGGGTGCCTCGCCCAGTATATTTGAGATTTCTTATAATGATGATATGAATTTTAATAAAATATGAAAAAGTTTGTAAAGGTGTTTAAACATCTGTGGCTTATGTCCGGCCGCCATTTTATTATTATTATTTTTTGTATAAGTGTCTCTGACCAATATTTGTAGGAATTATAGTACGCCGCCATTTTGAAGAAAAAAACAAAATGGCGGCCAGTCACTAAGCCAAGCTTCAAACAAGTTCAATCCCCTCACTATATAGCATAGTGTTACTAAAATCAGTATCTTTGTTCTTTGTTAATATATTCCAGCTCTACCATGATTACAATGTTAGTTTTCTAAAATCATAAAAACAACATTGTATTAGGCTTTCATCGTGACAAACAGAAAATACTAAACAGAATTTTATCACCATTTATTTTATAAGGATCTTAAATAAGCTACTGGAAAATAGATGTCCCTAGAGCCATTTGTTATACACTCAAAATTCAGTGTTTAGTAAATGCCTGCTTTCTTTAGCTATTGAATAACAGATGACAATCATTATATTTAGCTAGATACGCTTGAACTTCAGATACTTTATACATTCATAATTAATAGATACACGCATGGTTTATCTTTGAAGTCCTTTTTAAGAATAATGCGTGCACGTATCATTTTAAAATTTAACATGGTTAAAGTTTACATGTATATTTTATAGATAGTTTACTACCAAAACGCGTTTTATACACTGATTCACAACATACATACATCAGATTAAAGGCAACATAAACTGAGAAAATTTGTTGATAATGACATTTGCCAGCTAGGAATATCGAATAAGTCTATAGTCTTTAATTTGATTTAATAAGATAATATCGAATTTTCACCATAGACGTGTGTACATTTGATTAGTAATAGTCACACTAATGTTTTAAACAGATCGATAGATAGAAAACTATAGGTATTAAGTAACTTTATTCCCCCAAACCCAAACGAATTAATCTATTACAACTTTAGTAGTCATCAAGAGCGTATTTCAGTACGTCTTGATCCGAATTACTGTCAATAAATGAGATAGGACCCTTTCAAACCCGCTCTTTCTTAACACGAGGGTAATATATTTGAGTGACCTTATTAATATGAGGTTTCGGCCCTTTGAGCAACGAATTGTGAATATAGAAGCAAAGATTCTCTCAAAGCGTGTCATGTTTCGTGGTTGGCAGAAAGGGTTGGTTGGGTAAAATGGAATTACAAAAAGTATTAATAGGACAACAGGCTATTTACATACATTATTTCAAATAAGCCTTACTACTTATTTAAAAAAAATATACTTATATGGACTTAAACCCTGTAACTACAATTTATATTTTCGTTTTTGCATAGTATTAACTACTCAAAAAACGTAGATATAGTGTTAAATTCATAGAATGCGTTTAAGTTCTATAATACCAAGCCATTGGAAGAACCTATACTTAGTTTAGGACGGGCTTTTTTTAAACTAGAATGATTAAATTACAGATCTAAGATTTATAAGCTGCAAACAGACAGTTTAGTGGTTTGGGTGATTACTAAAAATTGCAACTTACATTTTTTCATAGTTAAAAATTCAAATTATCTTAAATTTCATTACAAATTTTACAAAACTAGTTTCAGACGAGTTCAGTCATAATAAATGGACAGCGACAGTGGTAAATGAACATCGATTAAAAGTTTCTCTGTGACTAAACCGCTGTGACTCCGTGGCCCTTTTATGAAAAACTTATCTGGTGTTTGTAATTATCTGGATTAACTCTGTTTATAATTACCGCTCGGTTATACTAACAATCTGGAAGTTACTGCTGTTTCTCCAATACTGAGGGAAGATATTATTATTAATCTTTAATAAAAAAAAAAAACAAAAACAAAAAACCAACCTTGTAAAAATTCTTGTTAAAAAAATCTAGCTTAGTTTTTGCCTTTGGTCACGAGTAATCAACCTTGGATTCTCTGCTTCACAGGAAGGTTGGACAAATTTGTAATTGTATAAATGCTAAACATCATAGGCACTCAGAAGAAATCCCTGTGTTGTAAATGCCGTGGACTACACAGAAATACAAGAACACTAACCAAGATCAAAACCAGAAATTTTAATTCCTCATACAAAATTTGCTTTATTTAAATCGAACCTAGGACCCATTAAACGGCGCTCTAGCGTAAACCATTGCGCCATACGGGTCGGCAAGTATCAGGTAATTTAAAACACGAAATTGTGTACGTTTAACATATAACATGCAAGTAAAGAAAGTTGCAAACAACAGGTGGCCTTTATCTTTTTGTTGTAGATGCCTTTGCGGGATAATCGGTTTAGACAGAGGTGGGTTCCGCTACGCTCCCGGGGTCTGACCACAAATTAGCGACTGTCAGTGGCTATTGGCTCTATTCGAGGGATTAAGACCGTTTGCCTCACGTAATCGGCTAATGGGCCTGAACGTTCAGATAAACTATTTAAGCATCGACCATTTTGACGTAAACGGACCTTTGACAATCACTAAGAATTCAGGAGTTCAAACGAACCCTTCATTGTAAAATGTAGGTATTAATCCATCAGATCGACGTCATTATGAATAAAGCGACGCGTCAAAAACAGAGGCTTATTGGAGCGTAATTAATGTTCGAAATGAACAACAATAATATTTTATAGTATAGATAGATATGTTATGTTGTTAGTAAATAAAATCGAAAAAGGCTTCCACGCTAGAATAACGAATTAATGGGATACGTTTTGCGATTAGATTCTTTAATCAATCACCAAAAATCACATCACTTAAAATTAAACTTACGTATGGTTATAACTATTTTTTAATTCCTTATTTTTGAGTCTAAGGTCAAATAGCAGAAAGTAGAGCAAATTAGACAATCTAGAAGCAAGTTTTCAAATGCCAAAACAAATCTAACGCATAACTGTAAAAGGACCAGTAACAAAAAGACGTCCAGGAACGGAATCCGGTCGTAAATATGGAAGATTTATCTGCGTATTCCTGGTTTTTGTTTCGGTGTACTTATGTAGGGAAACACGCCAATTCGGTTACAAGTGACTTTTTCAAAGAAACAAGTGCTACTTTTATGAATGCATTCGAGGAAATTTTAAAACAAAAAGTATCGCATTCTTCCCTATTGAGCTTAGTTCAGTAGCAGTGATAGCTTCAAGTTTAATTTTAATCCATATAACGATTAACATGAGAAAGAAACGCAAACATCTAACGATCGTCTTTACAAAAAATTATATACGTAATATTAGTAGGATAAAAAAGGTTGTGGATTATAGTCAAATGAACCCTAAAATAGGTGATATGATTGTAACACAATAGGCAAAAATAAATAGAACACCAAGTGACATTATTACTATGTCGATTACGAATATTTTTCTTGTCAAAAAAGTTGATACGCAATCCTGAAACGAGTTTGAACCGTCCAGGGACAGTTTATTATAAATCGTCTGAAAGATACCGACTTGATTTATGAATCGGCTAAAACAATCTCTAACAAATGAAAGAGGAGGAAACCTTTCCTTTACAATCCATTATTTAATCTATGAAAGATATCGGTGGAGAATTCTAGAAGCCACTTGAAATAACTAATTTTGAATGCGATGCTAATTTATTTTTTTATTTGAGCATTAAGATCATTAATAATAAATCAAGTGAAACGAAAATAAGACGTGTTTCAAGTCTATTAGTGTCTGATTAGGTAGATATTTACGGGATCATTTTTTATCTCATATTATTTCATGTTATTTGTATTTAATAAAAAATTGTAAAGTATTCAAAAGTATCGGTCCGAGTGTAGTTTATATCCGGTAGGTGGTGATGTCCTGAAGATTTATAAGGATATAAAAAGTTATTGAAACGCCGTCATAGCAAAATTTGTCCGATATGAAATCGGAGGTACCTGATGTGAATTACTAAACTGTAAGAGACGAAATATGTTTCAAAATAACGTACAGTGATTATTAATAAAATAATACAAATAATACATTGCACTTTTAAATATTAGGTTAACGCGAAATTACGTATCGTTCGTTGAAATAGCACGGGATTCTGCAGCCTTTTATAGTTTTTATTCCGCATTCAGTCGAAGAACTGGTAATTTCAGCGCGATTTACTGTAAAAATATGAGATATCGTAGGATTTGTCTCAATTCCAAAGCGAAATTTATTAAACAAAACTGATTTTTTTTTATCTAAGCTAGCAATGAATAAAGTAAGTTAATTAAAGAAATATATCGCTGTAATTAGTATTAACACTAAAAATAAACCATACATCCAAAATATACTCGTACCTACGAGTAAATGTTTTTAAATTTATCGTATCCTTTTGACAAACCAAATGCTTCGAACACTACGTCATTACGTTAAGTAGTTTAGATGTTTTGAACGAACAGATGAATCAACATTCATTGATACATACATCATGCTCAAAATTATATTTTTACAATGCGTCGGGTAAAAATATACACTGACTTTGTTCTATACAAATTCAGGGTATAATAACCACAGAGAAAATAACAATGAAAATTCCACTAGCTGCTATAAATTGCGGAAAATTAAAAGAATCATATACGAACATTTTCAGAGGCAGCTCTCCCGCTCGTTATGTAGGTACTAATGACATAAGGATTACCTGTGATTATATTTGAAATTTGCTTTGTTACATTTAATATTTGTAATATCTGTCCTGAGGATTATTTACATATCCATATTTAAATATAGAACATTGTGAGATAACTTTATTCAAGGTGACTCGATGGAGCAAGTGACTAAATGCGTGACTGTGTTTCTTGTTATTAAATAAATCTACTAATAGTATGAAGCTGAAGAGTTTGTTTGTTTGAACGCGCTAATCCCAGGAACTACTGGGGCAGATTTGAAAAATTATTTTAGGGTAAGATAGTTCATTAATCGAGGAAGGCTATATGCTAAACATCTCGCTAAGATGAATAGGAGAGGAGCAGCAATAAAAAATATTGCGAAAACGGTAAAATTACGCGGACGGAGCCACGGGCGGTTGCTAGTTAGAGATACACGAAATTAATAATGTATTAGAAGATTGTAGGTAACTGACTTCTATGTAAACCGTTATAGACGAAGCTGCTGTTAATAATACTATGATTAATAGTTTAATTGACACTTAAATAATTCTGATTTTCAAACCCCCGCTCTTTCAGTCAGATTTATTTTTTTATCTTTGAATCGATCTTCAACTTAAGCAGGGTCAAAAGTATAGAGGATGTTCAACTACACAACTTAATCTTAGGATTAAAATTAGTTTCGCTTTAAATTCTGTAATCTGTCTGATATGTGGGATAAATCTGGTTAGTTGCCTTGCAGAATTTCAAGCCGACCTCAAGCTCTTATGACAAGACCTGTGATGTTTCATTTAATTAAACTAGGGTTGTTTGCTGAGTGGAAACTTAATTAATGTAAGGGTGATTACAATTTGCATCATAATGGTACCATAAATAGGTGTAAAATGACCCAGCTTGTGTTTACAACAAATTATCGATAATTACTGTTACATAAGTATTAAGTACGTTGTTTAGAACATTTGTATTGTTATTACATTAAGGACAAAATAATATACGTTTATAATGGGACGTAACGATCATTATTAAAATTAAATATGAGAGCAAATTCAAATCAGTTATTAATTTAACAGATTCAAATGAGTCAAATTTCTAGCACAAAAATCATTATTGCACAGGAATTAAAAGTCATAATTCTGCTTCGCTGGGAATCGAACCCCAATACCATCGATTGGTTGTCTGGTAAGGTAAACATGGGCATTACATTCAAAGGTGGTAAAATTTAGTTTACATCCAATCCAATAACAGTGTTATATCGGAGGAATCTAAATATGTATCACCTTTTTCTCAGAACTAAGATTCACAAAAGGGTTTTCCCGGAAACTATCTGATGGAAGATAGGGACGACCTGGAGCATAGGAGATACCTGGAAATGGATTAATAACACCGAGGATACAAATACCTTTTACACTTGAACTCTAACTTAATCTTCTGTAGACGGATGTCTCAATAGAACTAGATAGCATTAATGTAGGTATGTTATGTTCGTAGAAGTATGCATAAAAGACAAGATTATTGCAGAAACTAAATATAGAATAATGAAAAAAGGAAGTTATACAAATTTTTTACAGAAAATGGTGACTTTATTTAATAAACATTTAATGTAAAATCCGGCCAAGTGCAAGTCGGATTCGCGCACGATTAGGAAATTACGTTTGTTGTATGGGAGCCCCCTGAAATATTTTATTTATTTTTAAATAATTATTTGTTTCGAAAGATAATATACAACTATTATAAATATTCTAGGAAAGTTTTAAGCGTCTACCTATTACCGTTATCAATACTGAGCATAATCATACGAATAAAACACGTTTATTGTATGGGGGGTCCCTTGGTATTATAATTTTTTCAATTTCTAGTAGGTATTCGTCGTTATAGTGGCAACGGAAATTAAAAATTTGTGAAAATTTCAGCAATCACGATTTATGACATACAGCCCGCTGACAGACAGACAGACAGACAGTGGAGGTTTAGTAATAGGGTTCCGATTTACTTTTAAAATACGGAATCCTAAAAAAATCATAATTAAGCGTCGCGTTTTCGGTTGCGCATGGCGACACGTCGCCACACCAAACACTGTACATGTATACCGCGGTCGATTTGCTGTAGAAGGTACGAAATAAATGGAAATACACCCTAAGCTAGGTCGAGGACTTAGGGATAATTTATTCAAACACTAAAAGACTTGTTCTCCTCACTTCAAAGTAATTGTGCAAAGCAAAAACTTTTCCATCTTAAAATAATCTGAATTATCTCTGAGTTTCTAACTTATCATCAGAATTTCCATTATTTTCTCAGGCTCAAATCAAGCAGTTTGCAGAAAGTACAAGGGTAAGTTTGTACCTCACTTAAGTACTTTTTAAGCAAATTTTACTACTGCAAATAGTACTGATTAAAAGAAAAATAAAAAAATACTTGTGCTAAAAGGGGGAATTTTGAAAAAAAAAATATTATCCTATGTAAATAGTAAATAATATATACTCTCACAATCAGGACGAGTCCAACGACAGTTTGGGCTCTAGAGCCTGCCAAAGAAAGAATAAATATTATGATGAGATGAATACATGGACATACATACAGACATACATACATACATATCTATGCTCGTAAAACATTATCCTTCTTCTTTTCTTCCTTTTTATACATTCGAGAAAAAAA
The DNA here is from genome assembly GCA_001278395.1 of Lerema accius. Classification (NCBI taxonomy): domain Eukaryota; kingdom Metazoa; phylum Arthropoda; class Insecta; order Lepidoptera; family Hesperiidae; genus Lerema; species Lerema accius. The sequence continues at coordinate 1,733,610 of LGAG01018921.1, forward strand.
TGTCATTTGCAACTTGCAAAAGCTTTAGCTACCTACTCTTTATATCTATCGTTTACATAGAGTTGGCATGGTTAAGTGAATATTTTAAAATGTCACAATACTAAAGTGAACCCTTATTATTTCCAAACCACGGTCCTTTTAGCCTCCCATTAATAATATGAATCAGAATTAATTTATGGAGGCACCTGTGTTACAAAATATACGAATAATGGCTTTAATCCTTTGATGGAATTGTTAATGTGTTGAAAGTTTTTAACAGTATTAAGCGGTTTTTTGTAATTATAAAAGTGTAGTAAAACGACCTTTACGTTATCGTTAAAACATGTTATTATAAATATCAAATAATAATAGATACGTAGAGTTGTAGGTGCACGTTTGCCGGACGAAGTTTTTCATGTAAATAATACTCACGCACTTTATAAGTAAGAATTAGGTATGTTTGTATCTTTAAAGTTTTAGGCAGACGTAATTAAAAAGATAAAGCTTGCAAGAAATGTGTTACAAAATGAAACAAAACGCACACATACACGTCAAATGGAATACCCCGTAGATAAATATTTGACGTCTATTTTGAAATGTTTAAGTCAGATACGAACGTCTTTATGAACGTCTATGATGATTAATTTGACATATTTGGCAATGGTCAAAATTTGACCATACAGACCTAATATCGATAAGATTGAGCAACGAATACACGATTTCGACATGTTTATAGTTCAAGGAATTAACGCTGCATCTAACAAGTTCGCTATAGAAGCACAACTTAAGTCTAGATAATCTAGTGCATTTGTTTCCAAGTCTTCTAGATTAAGTTACACGAACACACTGTTACAACTTCAGTAGCTATTTCGTTACGTTGCATTTACAAGTATGCTGGTAAGGTAACACTACTTCTAAATAAACCAGTCATAATACTTAGTAATTGTTTTGCTAAAGGACGAGAAGTGGTCCAAATTCGACCATAATTCCTTACAATAGATTTATAGATCCGTTCGATATGCCTGGCGATGTATTGGACAATAAATAAATTCAAATTAAAAGATGTCAACGTAAACCTCGACTATCTTTCGTTTGACGAATGTGTTGTGTAAAAATTTCATATTTGTGTGTGAATTTCAGAGGCGTCGTTGCTAGAGACTATAATATAATAATATTACCGTAAATTAATATCAAAGACTTAATTCGTAGAGAATACGCCGAAATCATAAGTCTTTTTAAACGTTTTAAGTCAAACAGTGTATAAAGACGTGATTTCCTGCGAATAAACAGCTCCCTTTTAATTTATACCTAACAGTTTCATTTCACGAAGACACCTCACTTAATTTTAATCTGCTGTTTTAAGGTTGAAAATCCTTTACTGTTCGAGCCATCGTGAAATTGAATATCACCCTTAAACTAATTGTTATTCCGAACAAATTGTACCGCAATGAGCTCGGCTGGGGCCTTTGTGTGGAGAACAATAGTCTATAACAAACATAAAATTTTTAAATACGAATGAATTGTGAATCAAAAACTAAAGGTCACAATTTTGATTGTTTGTTTACTATAGAATTAATAAATAACGAGAATATTTTACATTTATACAAGTGAAGTCACAAACTACGTGCCTGTATCGTTTTAAAAAAAATACTTAAAGTTTAAGCCTTATTTAAACGTCAGTATCATTATCACCACACATAACTGTCCCACTGCTGGGCTCGGGTCTCCTCTCACAGTGTGCGAGGTATAGGCCATAGTCCACCACGCTGGCAAGTTTAAAGTCGCAGAAATCAGATACCTTTGAGAACTTTGTAGAATTGTCAGTTACGGAGGTTTTCTCACGATTTTTTTCCGAAAGTAGTGACAATTAGTTTCTACGCATATAACTTTTAAAAACTAAAGGTACGTACCAGGTTTGAATTTAAGAACCTCCGAAGGGCAGACCAACATTCAAACCACTAAGCTATCACTGCTTAACACACACGTATACCTACACAGATAAGAAAAAAAGATAACAAAACTGATTTGTACGAGACGTCGTAGCAATAGCATTATATCATCTACAAGATGCCGCGGTTCAAATGTTTTCATCTTGAGTCACCCACAGCGCGGCTATAAAGTAAAGGACGCGATACGTAATAAATGGCGGAAAACAAGTATCTGAAGCGGAAAATGTTTAAAAATTATGGTGAATACCAGAAAAATATTGTTTTCTACGAAAAAAAATGTTATAAGCCCTCCAAATGCACTAAGAAGCAATGCATCAACACATTTCGGATTCCAAAATAAATACGAGTGCATGTGTGCCTTTGGAAAACGAATCCTAATATTAGCTGGTCTGTATAGGAAAGAATAAATTTTCTTTGAGTAGGTAGATACCTACAAGTTATCCGACATAGGTAGAGTATGCGGCCTTTTGTAATCATCCTAGAGGGGACGCGGTTTGCCCCGTCATTCATAATACG
>LGAG01018921.1:1736231-1752683 GCA_001278395.1 Lerema accius
ATAACTGAGCAATAGATACCTACAAGTTATCCGACATAGGTAGAGTATGCGGCCTTTTGTAATCATCCTAGAGGGGACGCGGTTTACCCCGTCATTCATAATACGTACCGCGAAGGATTGGCTAGCCCGCGTCGTCCTACACTCCCTTTGATGTGGGATTCTTCAAGAAAGCGACTAGCCTATTACTATGTTCGCTCGGTCTCCGACTTCATAATTATCTGCTCGTCATCAGATGGGATTATCGTCTCATTAGATAAAAAATAACATGCGACGCTCATAATTGATTGTACGCTAATAGACAACTTAAGTTGCTCTGCTACTAATTTTGTCTCATATAGTTCGATCCTATAATTCCAAATCAGCTACTATCGATCTTCAATTGTTATGTACCTTTAGTTAATGCTCATCACTTTGAACGAATTTCACTATGACGGTGTTTAAGTATTTGTAATAGTATAGCTGATCCCTTTAAGTATCTCAACATTAGCACCACCTACTTGATCCAAATGTGGTCCTAAACCGTACTCGGTCCCTCTAAAATACATCACAATTTGTGTGATGATAACTGAATATGGTCCCGCGGTTTCGGCTTAGATCAGTGACAAACACACGTACACTCAGATTTTATATACATAATAATATTACTAGCGGACGTTATTTTATTTTTAACTTTTCTTATTTATGCTTACGCAATCCCATCGCAACTGGGTTCTATTTTCAATCCTATTATTTATACCTTTCTAGAATGCTATCAATATCTCGTAGACGTAACTTTTGTTACCTTTCTGAACTCGTTCAAAGATAGTTGTTTCTTTTACAATACTTGTTTCAAAGGCTGTCGTGTTCAGAGCTTTCATAAGATCGAGGCTTACTTGATGAAAGAACAAGAATTGTAAACAAAATAGAATCGTAGTCCTTGCTAGGCTTTCTACTTCGATAGATATTCAACTTTTCAATCAGGAACTACGTACATGTGTCAAGTCTTGTTGCTGACTCTGTCACGTTCTCTATTTATGTTTATACATCATAATGATAGTTGAAAAGGTTAATTTTGAAGCCTTTTTTGACATTTGGCGACGTTGATTATTTGACAGAAAGAGGTAGGTATGGTTGATTTTTGACCACAAATCAAAATTTTGTCTAAACTATAATTACTAATAAAAGATCTATTTCTTTGGTAAAGCTGAATGCTTTTACTGTATCACTTTTTTAAGAACTAGTACCTACAGTGTACTAAACTACAGTGTCGTCTAGCTGATCCAACTAAAAACCTAATCATCAAAATTAGTTTTCACGATTTCATCAATCGAAAAGTCACTCGAAATACACAGTAATTACAATACAGTTACATCGACAACACACATAGATAAATGCTAGTCACCCAGACCGAAAACAAAAATTTGAATTCATCATCCAAATTACCTCACTGGTAACAGAACCCAGGACTCATTAAACAGTAGCCATAGTAGTAATTACGGCATACCCTATCTAATAACACATTCAATTCTATGTAGATAGATAGTTACATAAATATATGTAACGGCTACGATAACGCTTCGACTTCGATAAAACAGAAGTCGGCTACAATATCGATGTAATCAAGCAGAAACACCACTACAATTGGTTTATTGGCTCACAATAGGCGGGTATTTCTTGTCCAGGTCAAAGTCAATTACCCCTGATCGTATTCGCTCTACGGATTGGGTACCCTATAAGGCATGAATCGGATCGACGGCTCTTTATATTTAGGTAAACCCTGTTACGCTTTCGGTTCAAATTACCCCGTAAATGCGTACCAAGCTTTAGCTTTTTATGGTAAAGATCCACGAAGTAGTGCTATAACATTAATCTTAACGGCTGTGGTATATCGGATTGAAATTAACGCCGTTACTATTGGTAAATTAACGGAGTTTCGTACAAATACACTAGATGTATCAGTAACAATGGCATTGAAAATAACAACACGACATGCCTGACATTTAATGGCACTTTTAACGAGCGTTATTAATACATTGCAAAGACTCTAATTCAGATTCTACGTTCTGTCTTCTACCATCATGCGTATCGCGAGTGGAATAAATTGCTACTTGCTTGCTACTATCAATATTAAACTTTACGAAAGTTCTCGTAGAGAATTCTGTTCCCAGTCCGGTTGTAGCCTAAGCAAGAGAAACAAATTGTTGCATATTAACGCAAAGTTGTACAAAGCTCTTTTATTAGTGCCCTCATAAATTTGATTTCAGTAAAATTGCTGGCTTGTTGCTATAGTTTTAGAAAGATTTTCTTGTAATATTTTATACAAACACAGGTTTCGAACAATTCTGGTTAATGAGTTTTATTTTCGCTTGCGATTAGTGGATGAGTTATTATATCAACTCCTAAAAGGTGCCCAATTTTTTTATTGAAAAATTGATGCGACGTTTCAAAGTCGATCAAAATCAAGTTCATAGTTTTCGTTACAAGCAGACATGCCTATAGGTATAGATAGAAAGATACATACACACATACATACTAAGCTAATAAAAGCGTATTAAAATAGCTCGATTATTTGTACAAATCGCCAACCAAAGGCCATTTTAGTTATGTTACATACAAAAATGTGGCTGCGACATGTCTCTTTCCAGATAATTTATCCCGCTCAATTGCAGACCACAAATCTATGGCGCAGTGCTAAAAGGATCTAAGTATATTTTTTTGCGAAAACTTTCATAAAAAATATTATAGTCTTACTTCCATAATCGAAAAGGGTTTTATTAACTTTAATCATAATACTCCATCCATATTGTATTATATCTTATTGTCAAAAACGCATTTCTCTTAAAAAATTCCTTGAGTTCAGAAACCTCTTTTCGTCCCCATCTAAATGTTAGTGTTTTCTAGAATCCTACGACTAAAAGAAAAAACTACTTTTATAAAGTAATTCCTGAACATAGTAAGCATGTGGAAATTAGAAGTTATATTTTTATACATATTATTATCTGTAAGTATAATATTTAAAATAAACTGTACGTTGAACAAAGCAAATCCTGTAAAAGTAGCGTTGACAAGCTTTTATTACAGCGAATATATATATTTTTTTTATTTTTTTTTGTTACGTCCTTTTGGCATACGGACTCAGGTAATCCACGTCACCGGTACGGTGACGGGTGACAAGCGAGAGATGTGGACCATCCCGCCATCATAGTTAAATGGACCGTCATTCGGTCAATACCACAGAGCAAGGAATGTATCTGTACTGTGTCGTGTGATACTATCCGTGATTCGTGCGTTGATGCGATTGTTATTGTAATAACATTTACAATTTATTTACGAGTTTATATACGCGTTCTAACTCTAAATCCCCCCTCCCCATTTTGGAGAAAGTAAAGAAGCTCTTACTCAATAGTGTTTATGTGGTAATAGTCAAACTAAATTAACGGATGGACGAATATAGAAAAATTATAAAAGTTCCTATTTTTGTACAAATCCTTCATAATTCTGCAAACAATTTTGTTACAAGCATAACCAAGCATTTAATCTAAAGATAAAATAAATGAAAGATTAAAATGCAAATATACTACCCGACTGAAAATTTGATTGAAAAGAAATACAGTTTTGATTGATTTGCATTTTTACAAATTGCTTTCTAGCTTGAGGCAGCAATTGAGTCGTCGTTTTTAAGTAATGAGAATAGCAAACAGTCTTCCAGTGCCATCGTCGTTTGCCACCATTTGATGCAGTACAGTTTATAATCGTCTAAATAATGATTCTGTTCTAAATAATCCCTGTTATTTAACACAACATTACATCATTGTCATTTTTTAGCTCATGATTTATGACCCTACAGAGCGTCATATATTAATATGATCTTTCATAGCCTACAACCATTGGACAATTTAAGACGATTCCAAAGGTACCTTATTTGTCAATTTGTTAGTTAATTTTTTTTTGAGAAAATAAATGAGTTTTCCTGCATACTGGTTAAAATCTTGCGGGTAAAAAAACTCATCATTTATATTTTTAGTTCCGTACATCTGATGAAAATATATAATCCTAAATACCCCACGGCCTTTTCCCTGAAACTCGGGGCGAAATCATCTATGCTTTCATATTAAAGTGTGGGCGTAGTTTATTAAACTTGGCCCCTCACAACGAAAATGTTGCAGACATTTAGTATTTTTATAAAAGTAGACAAACGAACAGACCAGCTGCTATAGGGCTTTACAGGCTACAAACCATTTGCTTCGATATGACCCTAGGCGTAGGATCCTTATAGACGATCAAACTTCATAATCTCATTTTACGTTTGTCATGGAAGTTTGATCGTATATGTTTGACGTTTGACAAAAACGTTTATACTTAATAAAAATTATTGCTTTGGTAATGTTTGTCATACAGGTATAATCATTTACGAGAAACTTTACCTACACATCAGTCATCAAAACTTATTAGTACTTATAAGGCATCTCTTTCTAACTCAGACTTTGTGTGTGTTTTAAGAGAGTGTAAAAGTAAATGAGTTACATAATTATCTTATAGTCCCAATCTTTAGTAAATCGAGTAATACGTTGCAACAAAAAAGCACAGTTAAAATTCCCTTCATCTCTATTAAGAGAACGAACAGACTGTGTACTCGTAGATATTGTAGATAATTCAATGAACCGCCCGCATTTCCTTATAATTGACGGACCTCAATTCAAACGATATCTGTTGCGAAGACAGGCGTAATCACCTTTGTATTGACCAGGCTGTGATTGAGCTGCTAAACGAGGTCTTATACCTAATCCTAATTGAGGATCGTTACTTATTTTATCAGAGTTTATGTTATAATAGGATGTTTAACTATAATGGATGTGATGAACGTTTTAAATGTTACAACCACTTAAAGTCATGTGTATGTAAATATTTCTTCTACTCGTAGACAAAGTCGATAGTAATAAAAGTCCTGAATGTATGTTTGTCATGCAAGTTTGTCAAGTACAGAAAATCTTAAACTAAACCTTTCGGTCTCGGAAATTATCCTAAACATTTTAATCGGCTTCAATTATTATTATGGATAAGTTTTTCGGATTTGGGACGGTTCAAATATTACGTAACTTGTAAAATGTTATCATGTGTTATATAGATGGGACGGATGTCGAACAACGCGTTACGTAACGTTGTTAAATATTACAAAAAAGCTATGAAATATGATTCTTGTAACTCTGCAAAATGGTAACATTTTTATTTGTGTTGCGTAACGTTTAGGGAACGTTACAGAAAAACGTTACGGTGCGTTACATGCAAGAGAGGCGGGGTCAAAAATAGCGTTACGCAATACTTGAACGATCTGGTTAGGGTTACGTAAACAGTGAACCAACAACATTCCTGATTCGAATGGATTTCTGACAGGAAAAACAAAAATGTTGACAATAGCTCTTTAGAATTCGAATGTTCGATTGCTCTTGATTGTTAACATGCATCGTTTGAATCCAACTAAAAATCAATAGTGTTATCCTGTGAGGTATTCTTGTTGGTTTTTCAACGGAAGTGGTTACAGGCATTAGTAAACAATATACTAGAGCTGTGGTTCCTAACCTTTCCAATATCGTACTCCTGTGACCTATGAGGAAAACTGATTTTACCCTGTCTTTAAAATGTTATCAAAACAACAACACATGTAATTTTATTCCACTCGTTATAGGCTAGAAATTTTTTACTATACCCCCCTTCGCCGCTAATTGGAGCAGTCAGGTTTCAAAAAACAGTCGGTACGCAAAAAAACCAATTCAGAGTTTTGGCTATAACATAATATACATACGTAATTTACAATTAAAGTTCTTGGTAAATTGCAAAAAATTATAAATAAATGCAATTGCACACAAGAAGTATTTATTAAATACAATATAGCTTACTAGTCAAGAACGAATCTTTATATCGAATTCAAAACTTTCATTTGAATAAGTTTATTTTGCGTATGAAAATACCGCCTGGGGACACGTAACGAGAAGTGAATTTGTTTGAGCGTTAAGCCTTTAGTGAAAACGTTTATCCATTTGTTCAGTTACTTTGGTACGTAAATTAATTCACGTGACAGTCGGTATTTGAAATATTTTAGTAATCTAACGTTGAGCTATCCGAAGCGAATATTGTTTTTAACGTCTTAAGCACTTTTTAACAAAACAGGATGTTTTACCTGTATGTATGTCCACTTATTAACCAAGCTCTACACCCTAATTATCTGGATGGATTTCAACATAATGTAGGCTTCTTCGCTACCTACTGTAGAAATTATACATAGCCCATTATAGTTGGGGATTTGTTTTTATAATAATAACAACTTAATTTACAACAGTACCTACCTAAGTAAGTTTGTAAACATATTAATATATTCACCGGGCGATATAATTAACGTCCTAATTTATCACTTTGTCAATACCAAATATATTGAAATCGAGTAATTTCCATTAAATTGGCTCAGGGCAGCCCTAATACCATCAGCCATCAAGGGCGGGAAAAAACGTCGCTGGTTTGGAAATGACGTTCTAAATTTCAATAAAAACTTCGGGGTCCCAACCTACTTGTCAGTTACGCCGACGACGGTCAAATCCCTATATTTTTTCGCACAACCCTCAGTCTTCAATGCTGAACTTCAATCTTACATCCTACATGATCGGATTACAGTAATGAGCCAATCTTTAACACGTTGGCTCATGACTAGGATAGGACATAATGGTTTCATTTCACCGGCGTTACAATCAAAGATTTTCTAATATGCGTAGTGTTTCTGTTATAAGTTGAGGCAGATGTTATGCTCCAATATTTTGAATATTGAAAAAATATATCAATCAAATTTTAAAGAAGCGTTCTAGTGGATTATTCAAAGATTTTATTTCAAATGAATTGTCGTCGCGAATCCAAACAGAACGGAAAAATCTGCCTAATTGGTTACGCTCTTGTCAAGTTATGGCAAGTCAAATAGGAGGTAATTTTAAATCGATTCAATATTAAATCGAATAGTTTAAAATTGGATTCGGAAATATTATTCATGTAGCTTAGAAATTGCCGTAAAAATATTAAACAAGAAACAAAATGACATTTCGGCTCTCATTCCTACAATGGAGCCGAATTAACGCTTCATTACGTCCAATCTGACAAGCTGTTTAAACTGTAGAGCGTGTTAAAGAAATTTACATTCATAGGTACAAACAACTAAACACACCTCTCTACAACTTGTACGTAATTCGTAAAATTTTACCTCTCTCCTGACTCAGTGGGATAAAAATAGAAAAACATTTCTCTTGAGTAAAATTTACATGTAAAATCCTGTTTATCAGGAAACCTGTAATAAAATGTTTTACCTTAAAAGAAATCCTTTTACCGGCATTAACATTAAAATTGAGTGAGCAGGGGCATTCCAATATAATTTTTTCCACTCGAGTGGTTCTCACCCGTTCCAAACGCTTGAAAGAATGCTCCTGATGATTAAACAAAGTCTACCTCCGAGTTTACCCTTCGCTGATGTTAAATTCGTGTTCAATTTTCCCTTTGAACTGTGTTTCACGACGGGCTGTTCGGCTGCGACGAAATGACGTGCTGATTTAATGTAAGCAACATGAAAAGTCATAAGTTATTAACCGAATGTGAGAAAGAGAGTAATGTTTTTTTTGGCGTATGTCTGTGTGTACATATTTTACGTATCTATTTATGTTTATGTCAATTTCTTTCGCACTTACAATCTATTTCCCAAATAGCTTGTCAGATTTTAACATGTGGAATGTTATTGGATTATTCAACTAGTAGTGACATAGGTTGCATATTTTTTTAATGTAAATCACCCCATCACTATGCTGACCGTTCAATGAGGCCTAGGTTTGATTTTTAGTGAGGTGGAAATATCATTTTTGTTCTCGGGATGGATATGAGTTCTTTCTATATGTGTTATCCATGGCAATGACGACACAGGGAATCCTAGTTAGGCTTTAGGTATTATTGTGTGTAAGGTTTTAGGTAAAACTTTGAATGTAATGAAACTTTGTTGGTTGCCAGCGTCGGTTTTCCCGTTCGAGTACGACGTAAATGTCTTCAAAGCCAGAGTGAATAGGCATCTTCTAAGATAGTGCGCTGTACCATCATGACCGCATCGCCGCCTACCATTAGGTGGGATCGTGGTCAAGCACTATCTTATAAAAAGTAAAAAAAAAAAAAAAAAAAAACTTAAGATCCTGAATTCTATCCAATTTCTAAATTGTTTGTCTTCCTTGAAAGTTGTGTGAGGGTTCAGGGACAAAATATGATTTTAATCCTTATCAAAATGTAGCTATGTCAATCCTGGTATAAAAGTGATGCACAATTCTTGAAATTTCAACTAAAATGTTTATTGCTATTCTCAAGTATTCACAGATTTCAGCTGTGGATTTACTCGTCCCTTCAAAATTTGGCATTGCTCCGCAGAACTAATATTTCATGCAGAGCTTGGTATATTGGATCTGTCGGCACATAAACGTTTTATTAAGATCTAGCTTTTCCGAGCTATTTATATTGAAATACATTCAGTTCGCCTGAGACTCGAAAAATACTGGAATATTTTTTAGGAAAAATTATAAATTTTTAGGAAGAATATGGATGGATGATGAAGGAGACGTTTAGGTACTACATTTTACTATGGTTTAAATTTGAGTAATTGGCTTTCAGAAACAGGAAATAACAGAAAGTAATTTTTAATTTCCTGAACCTTTCTACCAGGGTTGGCAACTTTAGTAACTTTGTAAGAAAAAACTAATGTATACAGAACAACTTCCTTGTTTCTTCCTTCTAGTTTCAAAGCCAAAATGTATCGACAACGCTTTGAAGATTAATGTCCAAAGGCGACGCTGAACATTTCCCGTCTCCTTGGCTAATTCCAAGAAATCCAGGAAATAAACTGTAATTCCTAGTTACGGGACAAGATACTTAATTCCGGGAATTCCTGAACAATCCTAAATTTCCTGGCCTTCTGGCAACCCTAATTAAAAACACAATTTGAATACACTTACATCCAATGATATTGTATACTAAAAGACCAGCCAGATTGTATTGAAAGATATCGCTTACTAAATCGAATATAAAACGAACTTATGATATGACGGTGTTCCAATGTTTTTAATAATTTGACTGGTCCCTTGAAGTATTTGAACATGAGCACAACCTGCCTAGTCCGATTGTAGTCATATCCCGTTCTCGGTCCTTCTAAAATACATTACAAAATCATTATTGAAATCAGTCTAGTTGTTTAGGAGGAATTCAGTGGCACGTACGCAAATAATTTATATATATAAAAAACATTTATATAGATATACTAGACGCCCACGGCTTCGCCCGCGGAAGAGTAGGTAAAAAATATATTGGATTTATCCCAAGAGAACCTATAATCTAAAATCTATCCTATATCCTATTTCTGGATGCAAACTATCTGTGTGCTAAGTTACAGCTTAATCCGTTCAATAGTTAGAGCGTGAAGGAGTTACGAGCATCCAAACATACAAATGTCCAAACATACAAATATCCAAACATTGTTTCGAACTTTCCCATTTATAATATTAGTATGATATGTTTGCTAGTTATCTATCTATATGTCTGTGAAATTAATACAATACGCTCCAAATAGGCAGTAGAACGAACACGGTACGCATACTTCGTTAATCCCGTCTTAGGATAAGCAAATGCGCTTGTTGATAATCCTCTTAACAAGCTAGACGTGGACGGAATGCAAGTTAACTGTTATGAGCTACATGGATTACGACAATACATACATACATACATACATACATACATTAAGTACAAGGAATGCTTCTCAGATATTGATAAAGTGTAGCGTATGTTCGCGTCTTTGCATGGACTTAAGAGTCGTATTTTTGATCCGTAGTGAAGGCGACCAATGGGTGAATAACTAACTAATTGTTGTTTAAATTAGCGTCTTATTATGAACGATTTAGGGTCTAATTTAAATATTAGTCAATTCTTATATAAACTATTAGTCGCCTTAACTACGGGAAAAACCGATCCTTAGAAACGAAACGTGTGTAAACGATAAAGAGTAATCATCTAAAAATTGGGGGATATTTAAAATAAATGTAGTCCATGTAACAATGGACACTTAAGTTTAATGTTGTCAAGAAATTTGGGCTACTAAGAAAGCCAAAGATATGGACATAGATTATATATAACGCTCGAAAAATATTTCCCTCCATTTGGCGCAGTCGGTTACAACTATTTCATACAAAAAATAATAAAGAAATTAAAAACTAATTTCTCAACATAATAATTAATAAAGCTACTTTCACCTGTTTACATCTAAATTCTAACTAGTTTTAAAAATACACTCCCGGCCATCAAAATCAACCCACCTTACATTTTGGATGACATTTAGACCAACATTATTTTCTTATATCACGCATTTTAAATATTCTCTCGCGGACATCTGTATCGTGAAACCTTGAACTTTTATATTTAAATGCTTGGAATGAAAAGATAATATTTAACCTAAAGGTCATAAATGAAGGTAACAAAAATTCAGGTGGCACGTTTTCAGTAGCCAAAAGTATTTGATTTAATTAAACTATATTTTTATATTGCTAGTCACTTTGCTTACTTTTAATACTTTATAGGATGTGATTTATTGGATTCGTCGACATACTCGTATAATATAAATATGATGTAAATAGTAATTTTTAGAATGTAGGTAGTAGGGTACTATATTATGACTATTTGGTTTGAAGTAAGACCGTGGCTTGCTAAGCTTTGATTATAAGAAATAAAAATTAATATGTCTTCCGTTAGAAACAAAGGTACAAAAGGGACACAAAAATAATAAAAATAATATTCAACACATAAAGATAGTGATATTAATACTAACATAACGATTAAAAATATGTCACACAGAAACTTACATCTACATACTAACAAGTTTTATTTAAAATTTGTATGTATTTATCGGAGATTAACATTATGGTCTACTGAATTAAAGATAGATATATTTTCCATTCCCGATATAAAATGCAGCCATGCACTTTCGACCCTTTCATTGAGTATGAAAGAACCGTTGAATGCAGTTTCCGATTCAGTGGTTATTGTTTAAAAGCTTTTTACAACGGATCTGTGTGAGTGTTTAATGGTTAAGCTTACGGACATTACTGTTGTATTCATCTTGAATAAAAAATATAAAACATTAATGATTAGTGGATAAATAAATGTGAAAATTTAGGAACTAATATAGCTAGTTTTAGTAATGATATAAACTTGTAACCCCGCAATAGTATTCGCTGTTGTGATAATTAATAACAACATATTATAAAAAAAGACACATGCTTAAACAAATACGATAAAGAAAAACTTCTACTGCTTATGATCCCCATAGGTATGGCGCAATTGTCCCTATAGCACTGTCTGCCTCTCTAAGACTCGAACCCAGTACAGCTTGAACTGTAATTCAGCTTGATAGAAGGGGGAATATAATGTATTTAGTATTCATGTGTCAGCCTACGGGGCGTGTAAATGCTAACGGGTAATATGGATCCCCGTAATACTTTACCCTACCTTAATGGCGTTATGATGGCATTTTAATGAGAAATTTTTGGGAAACAATGCTAATATGGGAAGTCCAGCGCATGAGAACACGGTCCGCCGAATATAGGTACCTTTGGCTTTTAATATTTCAGTGTAGGAAAATTATTATATTTATGTAACGGTGCATCGATTTATATAGGCTGCGGCCACCTCTATATTTTATACTATAGATATTAGTATAAATATAGAGGTTAGAACCAACGAAAGTTTTATCGTCTTTACGATAACAATTTGCCATCTCGTTCGTAATTAATATGATTAATTTGTATTGCCCAGATACAAGAATAGATTATCTGAATTAAATGTAAGTTTCAGATACTTACCTACTACTAGAGATTAGTATTAACCCTACAAACAATAAGTTACGTAAACAATAAGCAACACCGTCTTGCGCAATTAACGACCATAATAAGTGATGTAATCAAATAAACAAAAGGAATCCGTAACAAAAACGATTGAGCAAAAAAGTAATACGTGCGAATTGCCCTTGAATTTAATTGCTTAATTGCCGCCAAAAATCTGTAGGTCTCCTATAAATCAGGAGGATTAAACAGTAAAAAACTTAGCCAGCCCGACTAGCGAGAGATTAGAGTCTCGTGAAATATGCGATTCGCTTTGTCCGAAAAATCCAGGCCCCCTTGAAAAATAACCCACAGATAACAAAAGGGATTTTTGACGGGTATAAGCGGCGGCCATTTTGTCTGGTTGGAACTTTTTAATTTTTTCTCTTGAACGAGCAAAGGTGAAACGAAATTAGGGTTAATGGTTAAGGTAATTTTAACAATGATCAAATCTATAATCTCGTGACCCAGACATGGCTATTTCCAACAAGGTTTTTCCTTGATTTGAGTTTATTGTTCACAATTGATATTAACATTGTATTTACCGATGAATGTTCCTTTAACTCTTGTTTCTACTATAAATTATTACATGATGATTGTAATGTGATAACAATATATTTGTTGGTATATGAGTACTATATCTAAATTATCTTGTTTCAGATCTGCGACTATTTGGCTGGCAGTGGGATGGAGCCTAATACTCATGACGGGTCTGGAAGCAGCCGAAACCGCGTGCCCAGTCGAATGCACCTGTCGCTCAGCATATGATCACGGATTCACCAGCGCCTTACGTATCACCTGCAAAAAGGGTGAAATGCGATCTATCCCCGTGGAGTTTTTTGATCGTAGCGCAGAATACATATCAATTTCTGCGCCATTGGATAAGCCCAATTTCCTCACAATTGGGCCAATCTTCACACAGCCAGCACCATTCGTCGAGCTCCGAGAACTTCACATAGTTAACTCGAATGTTCCTTCAATAGGACAGTACTCCTTCTGGGGCTTGCACAATCTTATGGTCCTTAACCTGACCTACAATAACATCACCAGCATTGGAGCTGATAATTTTCGAGGTCTTGTGAACCTCACGGAATTACATTTGGATCATAACCTTATTGAACAAATGCCCAGCGAAACATTTCGACATTTGACCGAATTGAAAACATTGGTCTTAGCACATAACGAAATTTCCAGTTTAGTGTCAAGGCTATTTCGAATGCTGGCAAAGCTCTCTTACTTAGACTTGAGTTATAATCCTTTGGATGATCTAAATCCAGAAGTCTTCAAAGATATCCAGCATTTAGGAGTTTTTAAATGCAGGCGGTGTCTACTAAGACGTATAAATACACAAATTTATCATTTGGTGCCGCTTCTAGAAGAACTAGACTTGGGGGAAAATCAATTTAAATATTTAACTTCAGATGAATACATAAGTCTAAAGAAACTGAAGAGGTTAAGATTGGATGGAAACCAGCTGTCTGTAATTGTCGACAATATGTTTGGAATGAACCGTCAATTGCAAGAACTTTGGTTGGCACGAAATCGCCTTGCCCTGTTAGCACCGGCTGCTCTCACTAACTTGACATCTCTCTCATTTTTGGATATCGGTCATAACAAAATTGACAGATTTCACTTGCAAACGTTTGCACCAGTCGTGGAGACTTTGAAAACTATAATTTTTAGTGGAAACAATGCACCACTTAATGAAATTGCCGTTGTGCTCCAAATCATACCTGATATCCAAGGAATAGGATTGGCAAATTTTTCATTGGAGACGCTACCCCCAAACTTCTTCACATACAATGAGCATTTAACTGCATTAGACTTATCCTGGAATAAGTTTTCAACGTTTCCTCTAAAATTGCTGACAAAGACAAAATTTTTACAACGCTTAGACTTATCAAAAAATAAATTGGAGACATTGAGTGAGGATGACCTTCAAAGACTGGAGGCGATAGCTCACGTAGACTTGTCGAGAAACCTATGGCGGTGTGACCAATGCTCCGTGGGACCGATGATGATGTTCATGGCAACATCCGTTTTGAATTCAACTATACGGAACCTGAAATGTCAATCGCCGATAAAGTTGAGCGGCTTGAGTTTTGCGGATCTGACTTATGTAAAATTAGATCCATGTTCGACGACTTACGAGGCACAGATGAGTTTAATAGCAGGTTTAATGTTGATGTGCGTGGCTATCCTGGCCACTATAGCGGGGGCTTTATGTTGTACGAGACGTCGTGTGGCTCACTATTATACTAATGAGGAAAAGAGACGGGAACGTGAGCCCGACCATCCTGATGAGTTACTCGGCCGTACCGAGCTCGGCAGTGTTGCCACGATCCATGCGCCTTACCATCTAGTGTCTAAAGGCAGCTAGCAACGAGCCCTTTCTCCGTCGACTAAAAAACGCACCCTCCGCGTTGCATTCGAACCGACACTGCCAACCCGCTACTCCGAATCTCCGAAACCTGCCAAATGCCAACGACCCGAAACCGAAACTACTCAACTCCAAGAATTACCGACCCAAGTTTATAAAGTTTCTTCAAGAGACATCATGTGATACGAGGACTATGAAGATGATCTAGTGTAAAGCCAAAGACCGAACCGACTATTGTATGGTAAAAGAGACTTAGAACTGTTGATATTACTTAGGTAGTTAGTCATCCAGTTTAAATCCAAAAATCTAAAAGATATTTTTATACGTATAAGTTTTGTATTAGCGTGTAACTTCTAACAAGACACTACTGAAGAGAATGTTTAGAAAGCAAGATTTATATCGTGAAATATTTTAAGATTATTCATAAGGTCTTCACGTATTCCTGTAGTGAGCAAACTCATAATTTATTTCTGTTAATACACAGAGTTGCTCAGTCTTAGATAAATAATAATAAGAATCTATCTAAAATTAAATATTCAACAGAGACTGCCGTAATTTTATCTAGATAGCACTTAGTGTACGAGTACTATTAGTTTTCACATTCCCTGCTTCAGTCCAAGATTAGGTATTAAGTAAAAAATATTTTATTCTCGTTAACATAGGAACATAATTTATAGGCATATTTACTTTACACGATGATTTATTTTTAAATAGTATGAGAATTATTTTGGAAAATTTACAAAATTTTGCCATCTTATACTATTTACTGAACGCTTTATAATAGTAACGTATTCTGTGTATTTTGGAATAATATTTATCAAACTTTAATACGCCTGTAAAACCACAAGGCTTAGCAATTTCTGATATCGGTAACAATAGTGAAACAAATAGACAAAATATCTTAAAAACAACATTATCGGATTTATAAACATTTCGAAAATGTAATACCATCTAAAAATATTCTTCACAAAAAAATCACGTACAAACTTTGATTAGTTACAATTACAATATTATGTCCAGTTTTACTGCATTATACAAAAACTCACAATTATTAAATTTTACGATTAAAAAATGTAAGGACCCGGTCGTTTGAAAGACTTGCGTGAGGGCACATTGCCAACACGAAGAGACCCTTTTGGGATACCTTAATGTAATAATTATGATGTTCCATGCGGTTCCATGCTTCTGAGGGCACGTTAAACTGACGGTTCCGATTATCATAGGATAGTAGCTGTTAATCCATGTCAGAAGCCTTCGGAAGACATAAAAACTTCCGGCACTTTGGACATTAACCCCTCTGCCAATGGTGCAGAATGGTGGATTACGCTCGGAGCCTCCTCAGTTGAGGTGTCACTCCGTGCTCAGTAGATGATCATTAATGGGTTATCAAATATTCCCGCAGGGCAGCTAGTGGCAGGCTGTTGGTGAGTAGCGCCACCACGGACCCGAGTGCTCCTGGAGGTCTTTCCTAACTTCTTGCAGAGAAAAGAAGGGGAAAAGACTTCCACCTCTGAGCTTGCCTTAGTTGGCCGGCCAGAGTGGAGTCGCTAGAGCTATATGCTCGGGGTGTGCAGGTTTCATGCTAAGAAACACTTAACACCCTGGCTGCTTACTGGTTAACGTTCGTCAATAAAAAAGATGGTAGATATTATGATGGTAGATTCCTTTGTTAAATTTGATTTTTTTTAATCATATTTTTTAACTTACTTGCATTAGGTCTGGTTGTCGCTAGATACCGTAGTGGCTTTATTTAGTTTTAGATTATTCAAATATTTTCGTTTACCTCAGTAGTCCTTCCTTTAGTCAATAGTAATATAAATTGGAATTGACGGGCGCAGAAATCGAACTTAGGACCAGTGAGCGGCAAGTCACAAAAAAAAATTGGACGGACTGTAATGGCTAATTCAAAAATACTATTGTGGCTAAGTTTGAACATCGCAGTACTCATACAATTGGATAAGGGGAATTTTAAACACTACTCCCTACTTGTCAGCCAAAAGAAAGGCTCTTGTTTATATCTACTTAATTAATAAAATTATAATTTAAAAAAAATAAACCAATTTCAAAAAAGGTTACTGAAAAGTACGAAATAACGGATTAGGGACATAGAATTTCTTTTGATAACTATATTGCCACCGACCTCAAAAGAAATTCTATGTCCCTAATCCG
>LGAG01018921.1:1752737-1769449 GCA_001278395.1 Lerema accius
AATAAGCAAAAGCCCCCTTTTTACCTGACTACTTGTAATCATAGATTGCTGAAATATTATGGACTAAGTGATTTAAATAATAACGGGTCAAGTTGGGTCTAGTCTATTACTTAATTTTCATAACATAATTTCCACGTAATTATTTTCTGTTCACCCAATTAATGTTATTTTATTATAGCTGCCACAAATGTCGAAGGAACCCCGCTCACGCGAGGTTCCTTCTTCCTTCTAAATAAAAAATATTTCAAACTACAGGCATTCCTTCCATGTTTACTGCATGATTTGGTTTTTCTTGACGGAGTTATAAAAAAATCTGTTTAATTACTTTATCCAAAAGGTGAGGGATACAAAACTGCCCTGACATTTTTATAATGGCCTATTAATCGCTTGGTCCATAACATACCCATATAATAATAAGATTGAAAACTATATAATATTATGCTAAAATAACACAGAATACAACTATTTATTAAAGCTAGAATTACAGACAGGATATTTTTTAAGTGCCAAAGTAAGAATTATACGAGTAGTGTGTGAAAGATTTTATATTTACGTAATAAAAATAATTATGCAATTAATATTAATAAGTCACTAACATTTTCTTTGCGACAAACAACGAATAGTATAGTACATATTTTATAATGTGTAGCGGCATTAAATGATACAAAAACTTGAAATCATATTTACCATTCTTTATATTAACCACAAAAAAAAGATATTAATACATTACAGAAAATATTTAATATAGGTTTAATGTGTTAAAATATAAAATTGTGTATGTCGCCGTATTGGGGCGGCATAGAATACTAACCCCAATCCCATGCCGGCAGACCAGGGTGTCGTAAGAGGCGACAGAAGCCGGCCACGGTTGGTAGGGCTCACGTAAGGATTATATAACCAATAATTATTATTATGTCTTTAATAATGACTACTAGTAATATTATCTTTATGTCTAGCGACCACGCTCTTGCTAGAGTCGGCCATCAATGGACTCGTCATGTTCATAAACCCATTAAGTCATAAAGTCATTTCATGCCGCTACTATAATTAATTTTTATATTAGTAACGTAGGTGTAAATGGATTTTTCAGGTTATCACTGATTTTGCATCTTCTCATTTATCAAATAGTTGTTTTTCATTGTCTTCATTCCTCGATAAATGATGGAGATCGTTATTAATCATTATTTTAACGAGACCACCAGTCCTTGCACTTATCTTGTTTAGATTATTAGTTTTAATTAATTACAGGATCGTAGAATAGTTGCCAGACTTCTTCAGAACTCCTTCATCACATTCAAGGTAAGCTAATTAAGTATTTGGGATTTTAACATCGCAATTAGACATTATTTATATTTCATTTTTATACTACTTAAAAAGAGTAAATAAATTGCTCCTTATAAGTAGTATAGGTAATGGAGTATTTTTTATAAAAACCGTAAAATAAAAAAAATTTATTTTTTTTTCGTCTTTGCTTTTGGACTGTGAATAAGAATGGATTGTACTCACATAATAGAAAGACATGACAGAAGAATCGAAATCGAAATATAGACATCAAATTCTGTTTATCGTATTGAAAATAAAAATATTAGGTACAAACAATTATTGTGTTAATTTTAATAATTCATTAGACTGTGTTGTGATTAATATTAAATTAAAATAATATTCAAAATTGTTTACTCAGCTATTATAATTTGTTTCCAATTAGGAGCTCCAAATCTTATTCACAATCTGAATTGCCCTTAATTAACTTTTTCCTGCCCAGGGTAACGGCGCGGGTGTCTCAATATGTTAATTATTTTTTTCAAAAAATATTTTATTTATAATATTTTTTTAATATAGATAAATAATTTGAATAATTTCGTAATTTCAGCTGTTTTTATAAAAAATATTTTAATGATTATTTTGAAATTATTATTTTTAATAGCAGAGCCAACCGTGTCTGATCGCTATACAACGACCCAAAATTGTGACGTCAGTGCGTCCGTCTATGCAAAAAATTAAAGCTTTTAAAAAAAAAAAATTATTATTGACTATTTCCATTGGAGACTGCTTATTATATCCTTAATATTAATAACTTAGGTGAGCTTACTAATTCTGATTCGTGTAATACCAAATTCAGGTGGATCTAAAAGCTAAGCCATTTCTAAGCTCCAGTGACATCATAATCCAACACTTCAAAGATGACATCTGTCTGGAAGTTTATTCTGGATTGGAATTAGTAAACCATTACTGAGACTACTCATTTCATCTTCAGCCCCAAAGAGACAATAGCTGAAATAATAAACTAAGTGGAGTAATAACCTCTATAATACTAAAACATAAATCTTTTGTCAAAAGTAGTAACGCTAATAATTTCAAGCATAAAATGGGTTCCAAAAATAATTAACAGGCATTAAAAAAGATCTAAGTAATTGGGATAAATATTTTGAAAAATAAATTGGTAATACTTTATGGTAATAGTTAAATGAAAGATGGACAAACATTTGACGTCATTGGTGGTCGTGTAATATGCTATTAAGGTGCGGTAGAGGCGACTTATTATATAGGGGTATAGAAAAGACATCCAAAACTGACCCTAATCTGTAATTGACCCTAAACTTAACTTTCACACTAACGGTTCCCAAACCACTATTTGTAAACTACATAATTTGCGACAAATTGAACCTAACTCAGCATGGAAAATACTCAGCCTAAAAAAATATAATAGACTCAGTGTTCAGAACAAAAAAGCAAGGTAGTTTTTTTTTAATTTTTTTACGATCTGACATATTATTATGTCACCAAGCATGGTCTGCAGAGAAATGTACCGGGAAACGTTATCATTTCTTATTAACGTTATGTTTTTCTTTACTTTCGTAACTTTATCTTATATGTTTTTTATTAAAGCATAATTTATATTCTAATGTGTGAGCAATTTTTTAGGTCTTTGTGTGAGAGCTTATCACTGACGTTTAACTAATTTACTTTGTAACGAAATCAAACCGAATTCAATATTTTTTTAAATGTGGAAAGACTTTATGTCAGTTTTTAACTCAATAAACCGTTCTTTTCTCAACTTTATTTATTTTTTATTAAACACGTAACTTTCCTAATGTGTAAGAACTAAGCATATGAATTTATTTATAGTGTGGATGTCTTTTCTATATTATTCTGCGTGTAATCGCTTCGTGGTAATGCTATAGCTGTTCCTTCGAACAGTATTGGAGCTCGGTATGAGCAGTACGTGTGTTCAATCACGGCAATATTATACTTATAAGTGATGAAAGGCAAGCGCTCATAGCCTTACAAACTGACAGTCTAAGGATGATTGACAAAGACACTCGGGCACGGTCACAAAATGGTTAAGTGACTGCAAAAAATCATGAGCGCTTCGTTTGCAGTTCAGTTGGCATGTTGACTTATTCCCGAAGACATCGTTAACTTTACTTTTTTGCCTCTGCTAAAATTGAACTTGATTCAACTTGACTAATTAAAAATTGTTAAAAAATAGATATTATTACCAAACTGATGTAGGTATCTGTATTTTTTGTTGTATTCTTACGTTAACTGTAGATCGGGTATTATTTATATTAGTGTCGTATGTATGATACGTTCGTATAAATCGATATCAGTTTTCAACCGTTTTTGATTCGATGTTATCGGGAATAAGCCTACGGGTTTCGTCATTGGATGATAAATTGAACTGATTACTAACTTTTTCATTAATTTACTAAAAGAGTGAAACATCAGATCTCTTACGAAGGAAGACAGGTGTATTTCCTAGTGAAGAAGTAATGTAATCAGTATGATTATTATCTGAAGTAATAATAATAATAGTATTAAGAATTAGTTTTAAGGAAAGATAATGTCTAATTGCGATATTTATTATTATGTTGTGTACGTTAACATTTAATTATGCACACTATATAATTAAATAAATATAAATAAAATTACTATACATTGCATAGGTTTATCTATTTCATATCAGAACAATATACGTTAAAAAGCTTGTAATTAGGTTAGATTTTGTAGTGGCATTTATTTTTTTATAGGTAGGCTAGGTATAGATATAGATATTTTAGGAACAGGATAATTATTGTTTCATAGTTTATTAGTACTTTTGGATCTTATTTTTTATGATAAGTTACGCCACTTACGTGCACACAGGAATCTTGTCTATTAAAAATGTAAATATTAATTAAACTTTTCGGTAGGAGTGCCGTGTTTACTAATTATACAGCCCATGTCACTTTCCACTTGACAAATCCGATGACACCAAAATATACGTATGCACACACTAGTACGCTCATATACACACACATACACACTCACACGCAAACACATAACTCACACGCGCACACACTCACATACACACACAGATACGTATGCACACACACGCGCGCACACACGTACGCTCATATACACACTCACACACACACACTGACATACACACACAGATACGTGTGCACACACACGCGCGCACACACGTACGCTCATACACACTCACACACACACACATACACTGTCACACTCACACGCGCGCATACACACACAAACACACACGCGAACACACACATACGCTCATAAACACACTCACACATGCACACACACACTTACACGCACAGAGAGAGAGATAGAGACACCACAACTGGCGCTGTTAAGTAAACTCGATTTTATTACCGTTTTTTAATAAATTCCCGCAAAATATACCTAATACAGTAAATAACAAAGGGCATACCATATTATTTTAATCATAATTATTTGACAGATAGTGGTACGGGTATCTTCATGTTGAGTACAACTCGCACATGGCACATTTGCTCCGTTACATAGTTTTTGAGGCAGACACCTCGAAAAATAGACAACAGAATTCTGCCGCCTCGTATTTTTTCTGTCTTTTTTCATTCACCTGAACAACAAAGTTCGCAAGTGAATCTGTGATAACGATGTCGGGGCAAGTTTTGTTCTCCCTGTGACATATTATTTAGTGCACGTGCACTTGTTATCGGTGCTTTTTCCCCTGTTTTATGAGCTGGAATCTTATTCGGGTTTACCTTTAAAAACTAAAGTGAAGATGAACTAAATTTTAATATAAATAAAATAAAAAGCCTTTTTTTTGTAAAAAGTAACAGAGCTATTCTTACAAAACAAGTGTTTTACTTAGTTACTACTTATTCATTTTGGAGTTCTATGTAGTATGATTCATTTCTTCTTTATTTTCTTTCTACAAGAACCCCTCCTCGGATGCAGATATCCTCTAAAGAAGCCCAGATTTCTCTATCCTGGGCTGTTTTCATCCATCTCACACCTGCCGCGTTTTTGTAATGTCATCCACCCATCTAGTAAGCGGTCTTCCCCTTTGACGTTTCCCCTAGGAGGCACAATTTTAATATGACCCGAATTTATTTCCTTACAAATAAACTAAAAACAATATAATATAACGATACTATTGTACAATATACCTACCTATCTATATTCTCAACAAACGTAACATTTAAATCCAGCCAAGAACAATAAACACGGGAATTAATTAATTATTGATTATAAATCAAACTGTTTATTTTCTAACTTCCAAATCTATTAACTTCTTAGTACTCTCCGTGAATACTTCATAATCCAGTGCGCATTACAAATCTCGATAGGCTTTGTTTCTCATTGTTCTTGCGATAATTCGTTGGTAATTGTTCTTGCGTTACGCTTCGATAATTCTAAATGTGTTGAGAGTTTATTGTTCTTATTATGTCAGCCCACATGAAAATCCGCTTGTTTGTAGACTGTTTTCGTGAAATTCGAGTTTAAATTCATTTATCCATACGTGTAGCAAACAATAACACAAATATGTTGCTTACAAAATGTTCTGTTACCTGACGGAAAGATTCCTCTGTGCACTTAAAAGGCGTTTGAGATTGTACAAGTCCGTTAAGAAAATGAAACAGAAATGTTAGCGTTTTTACACTTGTCAATCAATCGAATTAACAGACAACGATCATAAAATATTTAATAAACAAATATCTTACTAATACATTTTATACTTTACAGTAGACAGTTATCTTTTGAGATTGTGGGAGCCCGTAATTTGGTTTATTTTTAACGTTATTGGCGATTTTTAACGTACGTCTTTTAAAGTATACATATAATTTACGATATATAGCTCTTTTTAATTAAACAGAACGAAAAATATTTTAAATTTTAAATAGGTGTAGAATTTAATCTATTGATTGACATTTTATTTCTTTACTTGTCGCCAAAACTTTTTTATTTGTTGAACTTGTAGGGATGTCAGGTTACATATTATAATTTACAAATTATTTATATTTTCCATAGATTAGTTTAGGTTTTCCCGTGTGGGCTAGGGTTAAGAATAGTCCATCGTGCATCCTGAGCGAACCGTAAGAGTCGGCTAATTCAGGGTTGGTAATTCACCATTTATGTTACCGTTTTTATACCACACTCTTACTTTTCCTACGTTCGCGGCTGTGACAGGAGAGCGAGATATGAGGGTCCCATATTTAATTTTTAAGTATGCAAAAGTCATTCATCCTTATTTGATTTTTAAGTATGTTATCATAAGAAAAAACTGAAAACCCGATGTCTAAAAATATTGTTAGAGGTGCGCCTTAATAGAAAAAATATATGAAAAACATGTGGACTTACTCTTACATTTATACCTTCAAAAAGTATTAACAACCTTATAGCACAGTAGTTTAAAATAAGATTTCTCATTGTAACCAGACACTTATCAAAGTGCCCCCTCCATTCTCAAACTCCTGCCTAAGGCTGACCAACGTTTCGATTAAAAAAAAAACAGATTTTTGTCTATTAACTTTTATTGCTATTACATTACAAAGAACAAACACTTTTTTTTATTCGGTGAATTATCAAAGTATTCCGGTGCTAATTGTTTTATTATGTCTTATTTGCTTTTTATTATGTTTTATCAATAGTAAGGTATTTTATTTACTAAGGTTTTTTTTATGATTCCTTATGGAATCCCCATGGCGTGTATATTCTGCGAAGCAATAATAGGATAGCCAAATTGTAGGAAAATCTTAGTAATAGGATAATTTCTATCGATACCTTAATCTATATGAACCTAAGTTAACTAAGGGTCTTCCAAAAAGATTTAAACTACACTAGTAGCAATCAATAGTACGTATATTATTTACATAAGTCGGGTGTGGCAGTAGAAAGACTTGACTATACGATTTATTAAAAATAACAAGATTTATTTAAAAAAAACTAGTTCACGCACATGTATAATTTAACATTGTAGTGCTGTAAAAATTGCTTATTAAAAAAAACATAAAAAGTTTAATACAAAAAAAAATACAAAATAAAAAAAATTAAAAAAAATGTAAATTGAGTTGTTTTATAACATCTTTTGAATTAAAATATCACTTTTACGTTTTTAATTTCCTTACAAGTACTTTTAATTTCTTTTCAAAAATATATTCATTTTAAATTTAGATATAATAAAATAACTTTTTTATTTCATAAATATTACTAACGCTAACCTTAATTTCGAAAATTAAATTTATTTTTCAAATTATTTTTTATTTAGTACTATTTAATTTTGGATTTAATTATATAATTTTTTATTAATATTTTCATCATGTATATAATTATAGTAATACAAAAAGACACATAAGCAGTGTAAATATTAGTGTCAAATCACGGTATTCATAAAGCAATATTATTGATTAAATCAAACAAATTGATGTGTTATTTGAAAACATTATGTTCAGTAGTTATAATTATATATTTATTCTTCAAATATACAATTTTATCTGAAAATTATCTACATTAATTTGCGTCATATTACCAAAAGTTTCCTAATTAAAATCGTCAAAATCAATGTTATTCATTGATTCAATAATAATACATTTGATACGAATGTCTTTTTTGTTCTTCGGAAATATTTCTGGTAATTTATTGGCAAATATTACATTGTACTGAGTCATTCTCAATATATTATTTTTGATATTATGTTAGATGCTTGAGAATAATATGTTTTTATACTTGTTTTCCCCACGTGGTGTTTGGGGCTGGAGTCTGTCGTAATAAACTGAAACAAGTAACTTGCATTATTTCCAAATTAACATATCGAAATAGGAAAAAAAATAAAAAAGGAAATACAAGCGCACAAAACAATTGGGAATAACAGTGTGAAAATATTGTTTTTATTTATCCTCACACCAAATATAATAAACTCAGTGTTCAGAACAAAAAAGTGAGGTAATTTTTTTTTATTTTTTTACGATCTGACATTATGTCACCGAGTACGGTCTGCCGAGAAAAGTACTGAAAATCGTTATCATTTGTTATTAACTGCGTCTATTGTATTTTTTGGTCTGTGTAATCATTATACTCAATTTAAGATAGTGACATCATTTATATTACACATTTATTGCTTCAGACTCTTAAGAATAGCACCACCGTTTTTCTTGTACGTGTCGTAAGAGGCGACTGAACAAGAACTATCTCATGTTGCTCTTTTTAATTTTATCATTTTCTTAGTTACACTTACTGGTTCTTATTCAAAAGATAACATCACCTAAATACCCATTTGTTAGAAAGAAAGCTTACAGTCATTAATAATAACACCAAGGCTACTAAAAAGCAGCACTTGGACGTATAAATTTTCGTACTTTACGATTCAAAGCCAATTCGAAGGTAAATTTCTCAAACCATTCTTCATTCCACAACGGTGTATTCCAGTTACTGTATTCTCCCAATAACCAACGTGTCAGATAGTAAGAGCATCGTATAGTACGTCGTTCTTTTATTGCCGGTCGAATGTAAAACAAAAATAGCATTCCGAAGCATTTTTCATGACACGCGTTTCGATGTTTTGGATTGACTGCGACTCCTTTGTCAAGTTGCAGTTTGAAACATTTTTATTGTCACTGATGTTGTTTCGAAATCCAAAGTGCAATACTTCCATTTATTCGATACAGTATCAGAAAATAGTGGTGCAGTTGAATAAACCAGCTAAAAATATTTGTGTATATTTGTTATTCCTCCGTTGTTTTATCTAACATGCAATAGAGCTATTAACTAAAGCTCGTACGATAAACCGCAATTTTTATAGCGGCAATAGCTTTCTTTTTTCGTTAATCGAGGAACAATTGATTAATTATTCTTTCCAAACATTTTTATTCCACTCATGGTTTTATTTTTTTAGTATAGTAAAGTTTCGTGCCGGTAAACATCGGGTTCAAAGTTGAAAACCTCTTTTGGAAAAATCTTTGTTCTTTTTTAGAATTCACTGGAAGCTTTATTATCTTTTTAGTTAAAAATGTCACCGTCATACCTTTCAAAAGTTTTTTTTTTATATAAGAGCAACATGAGACACTATTATATTTTTTTAATCTATTTTTATTTAACAATGCTTAATAATTACTTAATTGCATGTTTAATAATTATAATTTTAGCTTTTAAACATTATTTATTACGTAGACCATAAGTAATTGTGTAAGAGGCTTAATTTGTATATAAAAAGGTATATTGTTCTGATATGAAACAATTAGGAAATCCACCACAAATAGATTTATAATCTCAATACATACAATAACAATATCTGTAAATATAATGAACTATAAACACTGTAAGGTAACACCAAACAATTAGAATCGTAAACATAATTATACAGAATATACAGATAATATAAATAACATGTAGATACAAACATATAATATAAACATAGGTAAGTTTCCTCGCTGTGTTCAGGTTTCAGGGATTTTAATGGCATTTTACTTTTTAATTGACTACTAATTTATTTATTCTTTTATTGGATTAAAAAAGTTTTGCATTTGTAATTTTAGCTAAGTCTTAAAGTTGGATTAGACGTTATAAGCTTGAATTCACATATTTAATTTGCTTATATCAATAGTTACTCAATAGGTACTACTTACCATCCCAGCAGGCATTCGTCAAAAGCAAAATAATTTCTTGTTAAATTCTGTCAGTAAAAGTTTCGCAGAAATCGTTAACCGTATTCCCGTTTTATTCCAAGTTTGTTTAAATTGTTTTGTTCTCTGGTTTAACAAAATTTTGAGCTTTCCGAATAACGTTAAAAATTAAAAATGTTATAATTAATTTTACATTGTTCATCTGTTATGATATAAACTTAGGTTAGATTTTATGTTCGTGAATTTTGATTTTAAACTGTTAGTAATGTAGTTAATTTTAAGGTAATTTTCCGTCGGAATCCTTGAAGGTTGCAAAGATACACGGGGGCTCATTCGCAGAGCAATAAATGAGAATCATCCGAGGTTAGTTTTAAGTTAGTTAAGTGACATGTGAGCGGTGGCATTACGATAAAGGTGGAATTTCACAAAACACGACAAACGACAAATGTTTGCGACAGACCACGACGCAGTAAAAATGACGCAGTTACCTGAAAGTCAGACTCAACTTAAGCGACGAAGGTCATCGCCGGCTGTCGCTGTGTCTGTCGTGTGCCGCGTTTTATGGAAGTCCACCTTAATGACAATGGTAAGTTTGTTAGAATTATTGCACTGTGGTTTGTGTAAAGATGGGTTGTTGTTTAAGGTTGATGTCATTTCGTACGGTCTCGCACACATTATTGTTAACCATCAAAAAATAATTGATCCATGGATGTGGGATGTGGATATTTACATATTATAAATAGCTTACACATAACCAAGCTCTCGACTTGTTGATAGATAACATTCTTCTTAAATTTTTGTAACACCCTCTTTGAATATTAAAGGCATTCGAAAACAGTAATAAATAATTTTGCGTAAAAGCAATGTTTAAGTTTGATATTAGAATACAAATAGAAATTATCATTTTTAAATTCGTTACAGTATTTTGTTCTTATACATGGCGCTACAAATATATAAATATCTTTTTTAATTAAAGTAGGTTATCACAATCTCCTACTAATTTTATAATAAGTAGATTTCCATATCACCCCCATGGTAAATACTTGTAAATATAATTTTATATTAATTAAGTTACTTGGCAAACTCGGATGGTATCTCTGTACAAAAATAAAATTGATGTCTAAATTTAAACCGATAGAGATAAATATAAAAACGATATCCAATACAAATTTATATTACTATACTTATTGTTATCATGCAAAAGCCCGGATGTAAATACATAATACTGGGATAAATATTTATGAGAATACCATACAAGAAGTCTTATTGGCTGATAAGCAAGGATCTAAATAGTTTGTACGCAACTGGATTGACTAAATACAGTTTTACGGGTAGGTCAACAAAACCTATTGTTAAACACTCGCAAAATAATTAAGGACATGTCATTTAATTACCTAAAATATTTTACGTAAGAAAGACGTTTCGATGATGTTTATTGATAAATTCTTTCACACAAGATTAAAAAAAAAATGTATGGGAAAATTTAATTCTAATTTTGGAGGAATATTGCATTTTGATTATATTCGTAAACGGTTTCAACAGGTTGTTTTGAATCGTAAATCTAAAGAATGAAAATAACAGAATTGCAGAAGTATGGTAATTTTATTGTCTCGAAATGATACTCTACAATTTAATTAAAAAGTAAAATTATTTTATTTGAAAAGTATTACTAAGGGACTAATTTTGAGCCCTACTTTATTCCTTTAATCTTGAATTCTCTTAAATTCTTTAAGTAGTTTAGGTTATTCGCAAAGTTGGTGGCATTCATATTTATTTTAGTAGTATATGAAAACGTAAATTATGGCAACATCAGTATGTAGATTAAGATTTATTTTATTTATTTCATAATTAGTATTCGTATATAAAACCTTATTTAACACAAAAATAATTGAGATGTAAGTATTTCTGTTGCTACATTACGGTTAACATCGCGACATTGGCATCGTTAATATGTATTGTATTCATTTCTTTGCTAGTCTTATAAAATATACCCTAAATTAAAACTTGTCTAGGAATCTTGTAAATAACTTTTTATCACACAGTTTTGGAAAGAACGGAAGAATTTACCTTATATTAGTGAATAGTAAATAACACACACCCTTAAATATTTGCAAAAGGTTGTGTGTTATTTATTACATTTATATATCTTTAGGAATAACTTGTAAAATTTCGTAAAACGAATTTTTTTCAACGTCGCGTCGGTCCATTAAATTAATATTCTATTATATTTATATATTTTAAATCGCTTTGCATAATATTGTATTCATTGTTTCAATTTTAAACGTTACTTTTGCATAATGTGATATAATAACATATCTTATTTCCAAAAACATACTCTATACAATAATGTTATCATTTTATGTTTATTTTAGATCTTTGGGTAAATTAAAGGAACCTTCATAGCTCTTATAGTAAAGTTAAAATTGTATAAATAAAATTAATCGTAATGTAAGCATAATTCACAAAATGTATGAAATATGCGAATGAAAGAATTCGCAATGGGAATGAGAAAAATAAGAATAAATTTTAAAAATTACAGCGTAGACTATTATATGCAAAAAAATTGGTACTTGATGGACTGAGCTTAGACATTTGGATAAAGGAATTTAGAATGGCTATTTATGAGTTTGTGCTAAAAGATTAGACACTTTTCATTATTTCAGCGCGAGAAAAATTGGAAAAGAATTATAGTAATTTTTAAACTCGTAATTTATTTAATTAAGATGATTTGAAATGCTATTTAATTATTTATTTTGTGTTACTATTAAGATTTGCTTAATTTAATTTAACACGCACAGTATTATTCTAATTGTACCAAATTTAATTCTGTTAATACAATTAATTATAAGTTACAGGATAAATGTATAATTTTAAGATTTTTATAATTTTAATCATTACTTTATATTTAATGTCAAACTCATTTTCTTTCTGCGTCTAAATTTAAATTGACAATTAGGTACTTTTGTTTTCTATTTTGATCTTGGATATTAATAAATTAACATCAATTTATTAATGATCGAAGATTTATATTTATTTGTGGTGAACACTTAAGCTCGATATCCACCATGCGATGCTGTTTCGTCATAATCGTACGTTCTTAAAATGTAATCTTATGTCCAAAACATGTTCCTCTACACAATAGACTCATTTAAATTTAGTTCCTGAAACATTGAAACTAGTGTACCTAATGATCTTTTACTTTTTAACTTATGACGAACAGCATTAAGGATGGCCCAATCTATTACTTTAATTATATTTCTGGTCAAGATAACAGGATATACTTTATGAATAACATTTTTTTGGTTTTTCAAAAGGAAAATAATTTTAAATCTAAACTAATTGTTTTCAGAAATAACTGGAATGAATTTATTCATTATTAAAAAAATCATTCGTTTTCTTTAACATGTGGATTGGGTCATCCTTTCACGACAGTCAAGGTCTAAAAGAGCGTTTGTCATCAATTTTAACTGACTGTCATTTACGTTACATGTTGTGTGGTATTGTGTGTAGTAACTACTGTGTACCTTTATGTATCATCTATATTGTGTATTATTTGCTAGCTTTACTTCTTTATCGAACAGTTTTCAGGTCTGTAAGCACATGACGTAACAGCGGTTATAAGTGGAAGCATTGTTGAGTTGGGGAATGTTATTGGCGGTGATTTGAGGGGAGGGCCATAGTTCCCTTCACCGATTATCATCTCATCTTCAACAATAACTCAAAAAGCTAGACTAAAAGCTGCCTTAACATACAGTTAACTTAGCTATGACTAGATTTCAGTATAATTTAAACACAATTATGTCCTCAGCGGAAGTTTAACGTTAAAAAGTTGGGTCTAGGACAGGTTAAATTAAATTACGACAGGAAGAAACTCCGCAATCTCCGCATAGTGGTTCGAAGTTACACTGGAATTCTAAAGTAGCTGACAGTGTATCAGTTAAAGGTATTTAAAACTGAAGCCCGCATTCACCATGCTTTCTAACTTGTCAACCGCTTTCGCGCAGTATGGCTAGCGAGACTAGAATGGAAATATAGTTAAAATTGTTTTGAACTGCACTGATGCTATTACTATTAGAATATTCATGCCTTCAATTATAACAACATAAAAGTTTAAGAATCTATTTTATAAAAGACTCAGAGATCGACTGACAAATAAGGCACACCCTGTATTAGCAGTTCTAGAAGCAAGAAACTTCCATTAGAAAGTTGAAAAATTCCAAACAGTTGTAGTTGAAAGTTAAAGGATTTTATCGGGAGAGTAATATAAATTGAGCGTCAACGAATTGTGATGTAACGAGTATTTTAAACTTAATATCTTGGGTATTCTCAAAGTTCCCAGAACCAGGAATATTTGGCCTGGGTGTATATCAAATCAAGCTGACAGATAAGTGACAATACTGTATGAAGACAGCAATAGAAAAATGTCCCAGTGTCTCGCTTGTCAGTTGCGTAAAGAAAGTAATATTAATCTTACATATTTTGCATGTGCTTACAGTACTTGGTACATTAACTTCCATGGCTGTAGCTAGGGGTGTGAATTTTGGGGTATGAACTCTCACAAAGAGAAAAGATTATTCAAATTATACCTTATTACCTATGGAATAGAGTTAAAAATCTCTGTAAGGAATTTAATATCTTCCCCCCTTAAAAAATGTTCTGCTACGGCCTTGGGAACTTCAATATTCTCTTGAAAATTAAAAAAGTGTTTTATTTATTGATGTTTTAATGACACTGTGCTATATTTATTATGTTGCATTGCTTGTTTGAAGATAATTTATTTACTAAATAACTATGTAGTAGGATATTAGTGACCGTCTACATTTTTTTGTTATGACATGTAAGAACATTAATATCATACGCTCTTGAAAATATCTGTACCTATTTGTAAATGTTCGGATATTAAAAATACAATATACAGGGTTAATTTTAATTAGCGCATCACCTTTTGCAAGCAGCTTCTCCACATCAATCCTAACGACATTTGTTCTACGACTTTTTTAAATTAATAGATTTTAAAATGTAAGTTTTCCCATACAAAATTAATGTGTTGCTTCTGAACTAGCATTACTCTGCGCATAGGTGTGCCACGCACCTTGCGTTGGCGGGAATTGTCATTTTAGGCACTTCTTACAAAATACAGAGTTTAAAATAACAGAGGGAGCAAAATTTATTTATTTTTTATTATTTTTGGTTATTCATCAAGCTATGTAAAAAGTCGTAGAACAAATGTCGTTAGGATTGATGTGGAGAAGCTGCCTGCAAAAGGTGATGCGCTAATTAAAATTTACCCTGTATATATAACTTAATTTATATTGAACTAATACACAACAAAACTGTAATAACTCCAGCAATAATCCGAATTGATTTGACGGACTACAATAGTAAAACACAAGTTGAAATCTAAGAAAATATTGATTGATACCAACTAAATTACTCTTTATCAGAAGAAGCTATTCAAGACGATTCTAATGAGCCCAAACTCGATAGGTTCACCAGCAGGCAATCCAGGGTTCTATCTTCTACCTTCGAGTTCCATCATCAGACCAGGGGCCCTATTCTGCTAAACTAATCACTTTTAAGACTCTAGTGGGAATCAATTGGTGTCATAATGACTAATCGTCTATTCAGTAAAAACTTACATTTTATCGTTGATTTACCATCGACATAAAATACAAAAACAATAACGACCAGATTTCTACTTAAGAAAAGCAAATTGTCTCATAGTGATTTAGTGATATGATGTAAATTTAATGGAACAATAATTTGTCAGTCTTAAATATTCACATAAATCAAATCTTGATTTGAAAAAAAATCTTGCATGTCATAATTAAGAAAATGTAGCAAAAAATATGTGTCTAGAATTAGCATTAGAAGTAAGAATATTGCGTGTTTATCTATTCATTTCTATCTGATTTAGAAAGCTGCCACCTTAGTCTGACCCAAAGATGTTATTGATTTTCTTATTTACAAAATTTAGTATGGTTTCCCATTTTAATTATTTTCAGGTCGCTATAATTTTAGATCAATTACTACGTTTTACCATCTAACAATATGAGTCGAGGGCTTGGATCGGTTAGGTTAGATTACAATGACAGTAAAATAGGAACCCCTAAACATCGGGGATCCGTCGAGATTTGCTAGCTCCTCGACTTGCGTTAAGCTTTGTCGCTGTAACATTATGTTGACGTCATGTTTTAATACGATTTCAAAATAGGATAAATACTAAAACTAAAATCCCCCTTTTCTTCGTACTAAG
Source organism: Lerema accius (assembly GCA_001278395.1). Lineage (NCBI taxonomy): Eukaryota > Metazoa > Arthropoda > Insecta > Lepidoptera > Hesperiidae > Lerema > Lerema accius. The sequence goes on from LGAG01018921.1 coordinate 1,768,884, forward strand.
GTGGCAAGTTTCTAAACTAACTCCCTTCATTCATTTAAAATAAAATGAATGTAAAGAAAAGTCGAATATTTTTAATGCATAATAAAGTTGTTCGATAAGTATTTAACTTCTAGAATGAGTATGCATCGGCGTAGTCGATATTGGTGTAGACTATATCCGTAGGTCAAAAACTGCTGGAAGTACGTAGAATACTCTAGAAAGTTAGTCTCTAATTACATTTGCGATAGTGACATGGTAAAATATCGCCATGTAAAATCATGACTACAAGTTAAACACATATCCAAAAAAGTCAACAGCGTTTTTTTGTGTCTTTCAGCATTTTTTAACTAACAAAAAAATTAAGATCATTCAAAATATTCTTTACGTTTTACCAAAAAATAAAAATGATTATACAAACCGTTTTGTTTATGATTATAAAAAATATATTCGACTTTTCTAAATATTAAACAACTTTACATAAACTATATCGTGTACCTATGTATGGTTTCCTATACTTCCATTATTTTGACATAATCTTCGTAAAGTTCGTCAAAAGTCATTATTTTTGGTTACCAAATACGTGTACG
>LGAG01018921.1:1773048-1792845 GCA_001278395.1 Lerema accius
CCGGGCTAACTATGCGTTGAGGGCTAATAAGTTGATTTCTTTCAGACGGCTCAAATTAATAACGTCAATCCAATAGTCGATCGAATCATGGAAGATGAGTCAGTTGAAGGAGTTATTATGACGAATAAGGAAGGTCTAGTTGATAAACAATACTTACTTATTCTAGATATTAAAACAAAAACGCTTAGTAGTTTGTACACTAGTATCCTGAACGGGACTCCCTGAATTTGAACCCGGCACGCACCTTTAATTTTCAAGAAGTCACGCGTACCTATTACATTATCACTTGCTTCGATTGAGGAAAACATGAAAAACTGCACATTAGGAGAGTTCTTGGTAAAATTCTCAAAGGTGTATCTAAATCTGCCAATTTTCACTTTCAAATAAGCTAATTATCACTTACTTTGGTAAAGAAAATATTGTGAGGAAACTGCACGTTAAGAGTTCTCGGAAAAGTTCTCAATGTTGTAGTCTGCGAATCTATACTTGGCACTTAAAATTCGTCAAGCCGTTTAAACTAGAGCGTTTCAAAACAGAAACATACCAGCGTTTTCAGTTTTTTTTTGTAGCAAGTCGGGATTTTCAAACATTTTTGCGAAAAAAGCGGGACAAATCTTGTCTCGCGCGGGACACCTTTTCATTAAAAATAGTTTAATAGACCGTTATGACTACAGGTGCTCCAATATTGACCAACATCAATTTGACAGCTTCCACTAATTATGGAGTCGCGTTACGTCGTCTGGGAATTCTAACGCAAATTAGTGTCACTGAAATTGTTAGTGCTTATATTTTATTAACTAAACTAAAAGACAGAAAAAAAACATTGTTTGGTAACTCTCTCTTATAGTTCGTATTACTTTTACATTACTTTTTTGTATTACTTTTTTGTTCGGAACACTGTGTATAATGTATATTATATGTTTTGGTCTGAGGTTTTTATATATTAATACTAACTGACCTGGCAAACTTCTTACCGCTTCAGAATCAATAAAGTTGAACATTTTTTTAAACATATTCACCTTTTAAACCCTCCCTAGACTTCCACATTTGAAACCAAAATTTGCCAAATAGGTCCAACCATTCTGGAGTTTTAGCGACACTAACGAACGCTTCGTTAAGCGAGCTATTAGTTCCTAAGACGAAATAAATGATTTGAATTGAACAGCAATATTTAAATGTAAGGGTGCGTACAGATTTAGTAACATGTTATATAACTTTTGTTATATAACACGTCCACATTATCTAACATTGTTGTATCACAATGAAACATAACATTAAAATAAACACACATATCGTCCACATTCATAAAACACGTTATTTAACAATGTTTTATAACATGTTTTGTTATATATAGTCTGTACGCACCTTAAGAATAAGAAGATTGTTCTGCATACAGGATCCGTTTGACGATGTATTAATACTACGGCTTAAGACGAAGAAAATGGAAATAATGGTCGCACCACACCGAGAGTTCTTTATCATAGTGGTGCAGCATGGGAGACACAAGCCGAAACACAAAAAGGATTAAGTGATACAATAAATTAAAAAAATGTGTTTTTTCTTATATTAGAAGACCCAGTGAACTTCCTATAAATATTATACGAAAAAATGTAATTACTGCACTTTTTTGGACTTCCTCGAATTTTTTAAAAACAACATTAGCCTGATTTTCTACTCATTGAGTTTAAGTTACGAAGTAAAATACGAATTGAAATTTGTATAAAAACGTGTCTTATGTGCGGCCGACCTTAGAGAGAGAACAAGACAGTAATTAGATTTTTATATTTATTTAATATTATACTATATACAGATATTCTCATTGCTTCTCTACAGATATCATGAAGAATAAATGGAGAATTTTATAAAATAAAAGAACAGTAAACAAGAAAAAAAGAAAATATAAAATGACTATAAATAAGTCTATACAAAAATGAATATTTATTATGTAGAAATTCTATGACTTTCCGGCAGCAAAGAGTTTATCGATAAAGCTTCACTCTTCAATGCTTCAGTTCGACTCGAAGTGAGTTGCTCGCCTCAATCGATAAAGTAGTTCCATGATACGCTTTTCTTCCGTTAGTTTTCTTTTTCTTTTCTAAAATGCAGCGGTCTCGTTGGTTTTCAATTACCGTTCCCGAGGTAATGCAAGTGTCGGGCAATTCGTCTCTGTCTAACGTTTTTGCTTATAACAAATCTATTTGGAGCGCTTCATAGGTTAAGTGAATCTTAGAGAACTTAGAACTGAGATATTGGTTAACTTTATAAGGTTAAAGTTTATCTTATGTGATTGCAATAATTGGAATCTCGCTATAGGAATCAGTTAGGGATTTGAACGAACAGGAATTCCTAGGTTCAACTGCACAATGTGAGAGGAGACCCGAGCCCAGCATTGGGACAGTTATGAGTTGCGATGAATGTTTTTGTAGGGAATTAATTTATCGAAATATTTATTCTTAATTTACGTAAACTGTTTTAAGAATTATAGGGTATTTTTGATAGACAAATGGTTGATACAACAGTTGAAAACTTTATACAGATAATGTAGTGAATAAACTAAATAAAAATACACCCTACCTTAGTAAAACTTACATGGGAATGTACCTATGTTAATACTTTACAAGCTTTTAAAGTTACAGAATATATTTGAAGTCGGCTCACGTCGAAGACACGGCTCGCTCGTCGCTTTATTTCGTACATGCAACATCTAGTGTATATTTAAATATCCTACTGGATATATGTTGCAAGATAGTGGTCCAGTTTTCTAGCTAACATTTATATTAGTTACTATATATCTAGTAAACGTACCTGAAACTTACGTACTTACTTAGTTACGTATTTGACTATTTTTAACCGATTTCAAAGAAAAGGAGGAGGTTATCAAGTCGACCGTATTTTTTATGTATATTACCTCAGAACTTTTTACTGGGTGGACCGATTTTGATAATTCTTTTTTTGTTTAAAAGCTGATACTTTTCAATTGGTCCCATTTTAATTTTATCAAAATCGTTTCGGTAAATTTTTATATATTAACCAAAACGTCGTATTTTTTAAGGCTGTCGAACGGTCGAATTAGGGCTGTTGATGTGTCAAAATCACGGAATAGCCACGGAATAATTTGGGTTCATCATAAACAAATAAATTTTTGGTTATTTTTTACTTTTTGGTTATTTATTATTGTAACTTATACATAGGATTCAATATTCACATGGTTGTATTCTGCGCTGGGCAGAACTAGAGCGGTACTAAAGAAATTGCAAACACTTCACTTGTATATTCACGGCAATAGGCAGAGGGATCCATAGAGCTTGGAAATGGTTAGACATGGGAAAACAGAGGTTGTGTGCGGTTAGCAGCGATCATATACTTAACTAGCAATCGCCCACGGCTCCGATCACTTAATTTTGCCGCTTTCGCAATATTTTTTATTGCTGCTCCTCTCCTATTGATCTTAGCCTGATCTTAGCCTATAGCCATTTACACCAAAAAGTTTTTTTTTAATTGGTCCAGTAGATCCTGAGATTAGCGGTGGAGCCGCGGGCGATTGCTAGTGTAAAATATACTTCAAACAAAGAAGCATGAAAATAACAGTACGACTTTTGTAAACAAATATTTGTCTTATCATTATTTTCCTTGAAGAAGCTAATAAAAACAAGGGTAGATAAAAAAAAATCCTTGCATTGGTCTATCTTTGATTCCTTTATAAACAAAAATTTATGGCATTTCTATTTGATACGTTAGGCATGCAAACGAAATTCTTAGCCACAGGTTAGAATCCTGAGGGTCATATTCGAAATCTGTGGCGTCTCTTGTGGGTCTGTCTTGACATGACGTTTGGTCGGTTTGATCTCCCGCCATTTTGTCACATGTAGTGATGTCCTGTTGCTCTGTATCCGGAATAACCGTTGACAGATACTAATTTTTGGATTTGAATGTAATTTTAGGCAAGGGACATTCATAACGTATGGAAGCATTGAATGAGTCACATTTGTTAACTACAATTTTATTCATTAAGATAAGGAATATACCTGTTGTATTTTTATACCGTGGTTATGTCTATTATACAAGTTAAGTATTTTAAGCTGACAAGTGTGTTGATTTATAATCGGCAAAGCATGGTCGAATCCTCTGGGTGTTTCACGTGTCTATAGGCGATGGTGACCACTTACCATTGCTTATTTGTCATTGCTTATTTCGTCAGTACTTTAGACTATCAAAAGTCCATTCAGAAATTTTCAACACCTACTTACTGTCACGAGACTCATCCATTGGTAAATCAGCTGTTACTTAAAGTCAAACCAATTTAGGTTTCATTCATATCCGAAGAATCCCGGATAAAGTCCGAATATCCGAAGATTGGAATCCCTAGCAGTGGCTCTACTACTAAATTTTGGAAAACTTGATTCAAACTTGTCCCTATTGAATTTTGTATCGAGATCGGTATCTATTCTGGTCTCTAACTTCGGAATCAGCTTGTCTGAGATACCAAATATTTTAGGTCTTATTCGTACAATAAGAATCCTGCTAAATTATAAATGTTAAAGTTTGTACAGATGTTTGGATATTCGGATGTTTGTAAGTCATTCATGCTCTAACCGTTGAACGGATTAAGTTAAAACTTGGCACCCAGATAGTTTGCATCCAGGAATAGGACGTAGGATAGATTTTTCCCGATTATTGGTTCCCTTGGGATTAATACAATATTTTTTCATAAAGTAAGTACAGTACAGTACAGTAAGTCGTAAAGTCTTAAATTACGATTCGTCTATTATTTCTAATGGGCACTAGGTGCCCTTTGAATCCATGCGGCCCTGAGCTGAAGCCCAAAAAGTCCTTAAATAGATCTATCCCTGAGTATTAGCATTACTTAGTAAACTTTTTTTGCTTGCCCTTTGGCGACACCCATGAAAGTCGATAAAAATACATTGTACTCGTATGTAACCAGACCTTAAGCCCCCAGCTATTTTGCATCCCTTCCAAACTAGAACGCTATGGTTCCGAGGATAAATAGGAATGGCAAACAAAATAAAACAATGTTTGCTCCGCATACAAAATACCCTTGATTGGAAATCGGGCTAAAAGCGTCAACAGTCCCAATATGTCTCCGTAGTTTCGGAGCCAGCTTTTTTAAGAGTTCACGTTTGGTTTGTCAACGTTAATTGGACTTACTGAGTATGGGTTTAGTAGTTATTTTCGAATAACTTCGTTCGTGGTTACAGGTACTCAAACTTTTATTAATTACCAAGCTCTCACAATGCAAGATTCTCTAATGATGAAATATCTAGTCAGAATGATGAAATATCTAGTACTCTATGTATGTAACAAGAATCTAACTACTGTAATAATAACAAGTAAGAGTAAATAAATAATTTTTTTTGTTTGTTTTGACGACCGATGCAAGTTAGAATATTTAGCGAGTATGGCATATGGCATAGTAAAAGTTTATGCGGAGAAGAGCAAAGAACTACATTTTGTGTCTAAAACGTGTTACAAATACATTTAATAAAGGAAATAACAAACTGCACACTATTACACTACATTTGGTACACAGATACGTCAGACACCCACATCAGATGGAACGCCCAGTTGATATTCATTTAAAAAGATGTGCGGGGGATTTTCTTTCCCCTTTCTTCTCCTCCATATTAAAGCACCTATACGAAACGGGGGTAGATTAAAAAAAAAGAATTAGACGTGCATAAGTGTATCATTGATAGGTACCTATTGTCATAATAAGTCATGGTCGTATTTCGACCACAGACTGGGCAATTAATAGTAATAATCTGATACAAAATCGTGATACAGTTTTGATTACAATCACTACTCCATTTGAGAGTAATATGAACGATTCAAAGCTAATTGAGATTCCGATTTGCTGAAGCAATTTGTAGATACATTGGTCGGAGCGTTATGTCAGTTTGGAAGCAATTCTGATACAATGCAACCGAATGATCGCCTTGTTGCATACTAAAGTTGAAGTAATATTTGCGCATTCATCCCTAGCAACTTGCTTCGCTTCGCTTCTAGAAACACACAGAATAGGTTTTGTTTTTGTTTTTATTGTGTTACGAATTGAGTTACGGTCCCTCTTACTCCAACTTAAATTTCCTACCGAAAGAGGGATTACTATGGGTTTAGTCCCTTTACTGACAAATTAGGTTGCTTCAAGTATTACGTATCACAATTTTTGACCCTCCCTACCCCCCATGTAACACGCCATAACGTTCTTTCCCCCTTCCCCCTCCCTAAACGTTACGTAACACAAAAATTACCACTTGTATCTAAAATGTTAGATATTATAATATTCCCAAAATTTTTTAGTAATAAAAAATACAATGTTACGTAACACGTTCGAACCCCCCTCCCACTTATGTAACGCATCATAACATTTTATAACATATTTATGAAACAGATACATTATATACTTAAGGTAAGCTAGTGTCGGCTGGGAGGAAAAAAACTCGTAGTACTCTTTTTTTCCCTGAATCATGCAAAGGCAGGTGAAATCAGGATAAAATCCAGTAATTATAATACCTACAATAATGTATCTAGTACATAGTGGTACATCGTTTAGTTAAAATGGAATGCATCAGGGTTTCAGGATGCATTTGAATACTATAATGAGCTTCTTAATGCAATTTGTTTCAAAATGAGACAGTTGGATTTAAGTAGAGATCTGTTTTCCGGTGACGTATTTGGATTTAAATGCAAATTATTCTAGTGAACGCTTGATACCCTAAAACGAAATTCTGGATAATGATTCGTATTTTAAAGGTAGAATGAAAATGGGAAATGGGAATATTGTTTTTTAATCATTAATTATCCGCTTGTCCGGCAAGGTCATAAATGAACAAATATAATTTTTAATTTAAGTATAAATTAGTAGTAAATTAGTAAGTTAATGACCAATCTAAGGTAAACTTATTAGAGTTATTTGTAGACAGATATTATTTGAATGATTGATGATGGTTTAATCATTACCCACGACGATTACCTTATTTGAACCTATATTAGAAAATGGAAGCATAAAGTTAAAAAAATGCAACAAATAAAAGGCAACTATTTATTGGAAACTAGGACATTTTTATACTATACTAAGAATGTATACTAAGAAAGGTAATACTAACATTAGACATATTACCGTCCTAGTTTACTTTCTATTCTACTAAGAAACTGTTTTATCGACTCTATTTCCAGAGCCATTTGGTCCATTTTAATATTTAACGCTTCAACTTGTGGTTTACTGTCGTGTTCATTCATATTTTCTTTAACTTCTGTAATCCCATCATCTAGATCACCTAAACTCTTCATTATGTCGTCAAATCTAGCTTTTTGTACTCTTGCCCTATCTTCAGTATCAGCAATAGATATTTTCTTATTATCATCCTTGCTTACTACTGCATCATGTATAGCATCAATTTTCTTCACAAACGCCTCCATACCTATTTCATCTTCTTTCTGTTTCTTTTGAGCAGCTGCTTTATCTAAGATTGCATCTCGGAGTTTCGTAGGAATAAGTTTATACCGTTTCCATCTTGGTTTACCAGGACATAAGGTTATTACGCCCATAACTTTTCTTTTATTCTTTATGCTATTATTAACACTTTTTGGTAAAATCCTACTAAAGAATTTATTGTAAACAAGATTGTCTAAGGTTCCTAAGAATTCCACTTGTTTGACTAGCCTTTCAATATTGCCTAATAATTCTAAATCATTAATGTCATTGACAGCCACTCCAACTAATAGATTCATTAGCACGACAGCAGCTAAGATAAGGAACACGAGGAAGATCAAACGCACTATAATCAATGACGTAGCTAATTCGTTGGAATGATCCTTGTCAAACAGTGCCATGTAGTCAAACTCTGACGTCATCATTACCATTGTTTTGACGAAGGCAGCCCATGGGCTTTCAAACGGCATTTGGGAGTGAAATTGTATCATGAAACTGAGCGAGAATCCGATTACTAGGAAAGCAAATGTTAGAAGGATCTGTAACAAAAACGTTTTAATTAGCAAAATTATAAAAGCACTTTCATTTTAAAATATATCAGCTTTTACAGAAAGGTTCTTGAAAGGCTGCGGTAAAATAAAAATATACGTACTTTTACAACATTTGATGCAACTTTACTAAACATAAGGACATAATATCCCCAGTTAGGGAACCTAGACAATAAAAACATTAGTTCCAGCCAAGATAATAACAGAGCTAGTGTAGCCACATGTCTGATCCATTCTCCTGTAGTCCAGGAAACCAGGGTTACTGCGGGCGGTAGAATTGCAGCTAAGCCTATGGATCCAAATTTTACCCACGTTTCTAGCTGTAGAAAATATCTACTGCTTTTGACGTTCATGTATAGAAGTTCCTGAAAGAAATTGTATGTATAAGATATTGCAAATTATGTGAACCCAATCATGATTAATGTTGATTCAAAATGGAATCGCTGTATGATCGAGAGTAACATCTGTATAAAAAACTTCTACTACTAGTTAATAATGCTAATTGATGTAGTTTTAGTATTAGCGGAATTATTGGTACTACTAATGAACTCACCTGTAATATAATAAGACATATGGTGCCATAAACTATATAACCCCAGATGGTAGCGTCCCAAAATATCGGAGCCTGATCGTTGTTGTCCTTATAATAAAATACTGACACGATGAATATAGTTAAAGACGATACGAAAAGAGCATAAAACGCTATGATTGTGTAGAAAAATGGTAGAAGAGCCTTCCATTTTAAAAACAAAAAGCTTTCTACTAAAGGATGAACCAGTAATTTATGTTGGCCGTATCTATTTCCAGTCTTTATTAAAGCTTCAATGACTTTCATTTGCTCCATTTCACACGTCGTCGGCATTAGAATTCTATAATCTACCGTAATTTCACAACTTGACTCTAAAAAGTTTTGGCAATTTGATGAAATGTAAGTATCGAAGACTTCTTCCAGAAATTGAGTAGGCTTAGACATATTGTTTACGACCATATCGATAGCTGATCTTTTAAACTTTTTGGGACCATCTGTGTATCCTGATAAATCCCCTCCTTCTCTAAGTAGAATGATTATCACATCACGGCTTCCATGATGAGCAGCACTATGTAAAGGAAACCAGCCCATGCTATTTACTTCAAGAATCGTAGTTCTATCATATTTAAGAATTGTTCTCGCTATGTTCGAATGGTTCTTTACTGCAGCGACATGTAGAGGCGTTGACGCTTTATGGGGACTGCACGTCGTTCTTAATCTAATATCAGCATTTTTGGATAACAGAAGTTCAACACAGTCCTCTTGATTATTCGCTACAGCGAAGTGTATGGGTCCAAATCCCCTTCTGTCACCAGCAGTTAAGGCATTTATTAACTCTTTCGTTGCTGCATCATCATATTCTAATAAAAATTTGAGCATTTCTGTATGTCCTTGTTCAGTTGCTACGTGCAGTATGTTTACGTCACCTGGCAACGTGATTTTAATCGAAGCTCCTTCATTGAGAAGAGCTTTGACACACTCAATATGGTTATTAAGTATTGCTTTAAACAATGGCGTTTCGCCTTCTTCGTTTTGGCAATTTATGAAGTCTTTTTGTTTTGCAACACTCAATATTTCAGTAAGTACGTCTATGTGCCCTGCCGCTGCTGCAGAATGTATTGGTGTTTCACCATCATTAGCCTGCAATAAAAGATAAATTTTTTAATCAGTTAAGTTAGCTTTAGACCTGTACGGTTTCTGGGTTTTCATCATTCTTATACCACGGACATTATGAAAGAGGGTTTAATCTTCTTACCTTACCCTACAACCCTCTCCTTCTCTCTCATCTACTTTAAGCCTCTTACCTTCAATGTGACATCAGCACCAGTCTCCAGAGCAACACAGACGCCTGGTATCCAAGCTGCTTCTACTGCCGCTTGCAATACTGTGTGTCCTTCTCTGTCCTTCACATCAACTGTGGCTGACATTGGATCTGCATCTTTATGAGCGTAGTTTGCTAAAATCTGTAAAAATATTAATGGTTTCTGTTCAAATTCAGAATTTTGGATTATTGTACAAGTAAATAATTTTGGAGCTTCATTAATGCTTGCACAAGCGAGAATACAACGCTTTTGATGATTAGAGGTAATCACGGACATGCAAATTTGTAGCACCAGGGGCTATGAAATAAACGCCAAAAACGGGTGAACTCATTCATATATCAATCAGGCAAGTCGATTTGAATTCATGGATGCCTGGAGTCTATGCAATCCAACAGAAAACATGATAGACTTACTGCTAAAGCATCTTCTAATTCCCTTTTTACGCAAACATGCAAGGGCGTAAGTCCAGCGGTGTTCAGGCAAGAAATTGACACTCCAGCATTGAGCAAGGCATGTATAGTCTCTATGCTATTGAGTTCTACAGCGGTATGAAGTGGAGTGTCCACGTTGTTGATTCCTTGGAACCTCATTGTGTTGTGAGTCCCACCAGCGGCTAGTAACATTTTGATGACTTCTGTTAAACTGAAATTAAGGACGTTTGTGTGACATAAAAGCCATGTTATTATGATCTGTATGTAAATAAAGGTAGAGTCGAAAATCATCTGCAAACTATTTTGCTTGTTTCGTATTGGTATGAACATACTTATGAAAATTACCAAATGGTACCGCATTAGAAAGTTTAACTTTCCCTGGCCTCTGTATTTAGACTTAGAAGTTATTATATTTCAGATATATTTTGAAATTTTATCGGGAATGCTAGTTTCTAGTATTGGAATCGAGAGAGGTACAAAATGTTATTTTCGCTGCACAATTGATGGCGACTGAACCGAGACATATATCGAGGTACGATTTGGTTTGCTTCCGTCCAATAACATCTAAAATAAATGTTGATTTATATCGCACACACGTTAGCACATATTTTAGCAGTGGGTGTTAAAAATATTTATTGCGAATAGTGCTTGCCCGGCTGGTGGCATTTTATATTGATGACCAAGCTAAAATTCAAACTGAAAATCATTTATTTCTTGTTTTATTGTTCGATTCAATACAATAATTTTTATTGAAGTTACAATTATTATTATCTATCTATGCTTTCTTTAGATAAAATATAGATGTTATCTATACAAAAATAAGAGAAGGTTTCGACTTCTATACTTTTTAAAGCATAATGCATTATGCAAGTACGTACAAGTTTGACAGAGGTTATAATTATTATAGTAAGGAGGATGTAGTTAAGTAAGTAATGGAGAAGAAATGTAAGAATCTAAATTTTGTGCATAATATAATCATCTGACATATTGACATCGATCAAGACGTTTGTATTGTAGAACAAGCCAAAGAAGTGTACATAATTACATACAACATATACATACGCATAAAAAACATTACCCACCTTCCAACGCAGTCGGGTAAAACACGTCAGAACCCGGCCTACACAATTACGGGCGATAGCCAGCCCGTCATATTACTGACACTAGATGATAAACGAGCCTGAACAAGATTAGACGCAGATTCGTTTAACCCGCCCTCGGGGGAAATTCGACCATCTGTAATTAGCCAACTGCCCAACGTTACTCGCGATAACTGTGTTATTGGATTGGCTACTAAGTAATTGTGGTTTTATAGTTGTTTTTCTTTCTGGAACGCACTGATGACACGCGTTTAATTACTTCAGCTTAAACGCGCGTTTGAAGTGCGGGCCATTTGTATTTGTGTCGCTTCATACAATTACTATTAACTTCAACGATTTAGATTTCCATATTGGTGACATAGAATAAATTGTTATAGTTGAATATTAGATTGAGCCCTCATTGTATACCTATTATAGTCGTTTCATAGCTGTATCTGAGTACTGCTTTATCTGCTCTCTTGGCTATCCATTGATGTACTTTTTTCTCGGCCGTTTAACCCATAACGATGCTGTAATAGTACAGCTACAATTTGTTAGTCCCTAAACAATAAATTCAAAGTCAGAAATACATACTGGTTGGGGTTGATGACCTCATCGTAGTAGTGTCCGGAGCCCGCAACATCCAGAGCAGTTCTGCCAGTGACGTCACAGATGTTAGGATCAGCACCAGCTGCCAGCAGGAACCGGGTGCAGTGTGGTCTAGCGCAAGATGCCGCAACGTGGAGAGGAGTCCAGCCGGGCTTTATCACTGGGAACTGAAAAGAGGGCTCTATAGCTTTGAAACACGACAGAATGAGGAGGAAATTATTGGGAAGTCAATGGCATACGTTCATGTTACGGTTTACACGACCCTTTTTGCCATGTAAGAGTAACTTGTGGAAGAGATTACTTTTATAAAACTCCTGCAATAGGCTCTGGGTATACCACAAAATAGGGAGCGTCACGCATTGGTCACGCACGGCAATGCATTGGTAAAACCCTTAATGTCGCAAGTGTTTATAGGCGACGATGGTCCCTTACCATTAGGTGATCCGTTTGTTCATTTTAATCTAGAAGACTTAAGAAAAATCTACTGTCCAGTGAAAAGAAACTTCCAATCACTAAGAAGATGAATTTGAGCTAAAGAAAACTTACACTGCCTTTAATATGCCTGCAGTTGTGGTCGATGTTGTCTTTCCAGGTCTTAGGCAGCACCATCCTGACCTCCTCCAGGTCGCAGCGTACGTTCACCATCTCCTTGGTGAGGGGGCACAGCTTCTTCACTTCTTCTTCTAGATCTGATGACATGCTCTCTCTTTCCACTCGGTCCAACATATCTGAAATGGAATTAAGGTTTGGGCTTAACTCTTTTACCTGATGAATGAAGTTATGGAAGTCATTGTAGGGCAGAATGGATCAAGATGTCTTGAACTTACTTCGTTGACTAAATCCCTTACAGAGGTCGGGGGGGTTTACAAATGATTTCTCGAAAGCAATTGGATTTCCCCACAAAGAGAATCTTGGCTTCCTTGTCTACCATGCAGCTTGTAATTGGTAGGATTTTAAGCTAAATCAAGAATCAGAAGATTTCAGAATGTTAAGGCCTCATTTTATTATAAGTACTTACCTAGGTCCTTGATAAATAGTATAAGTAACTATTTTGAATAACGAAACTTAACATGCCTTATAAATTAAGAGAAACCCTAAGATTATAGTGCTATTATGTAGTCCTCTAAATGGCCGAAGTCAGTCTTAATCTCAAAGAATTATAAATGTTACTTTATACCTTTGAATTAGAATTCAAAATCCCCTCTCAGAAATAAAGTCAACCCCCAAAGAAAAGTCTTACATACGGCCTTGGTCATCTAACTTTAGAATCTCGATTAATATCTTGATCTTTCAAACATATTTTCTCGGATATTTGGGGTTCTCAAAATGGAAAAGTTACAATCATTCTGAATCAGCTTGAATCTGAAATGAAACTTATCAGATTTAAGTTTCGATAGAGCGTTTCAATCTTTGAAAATATTGAAGTAGGTTGATTCGTTTTTAATATATCTCGCGGCTAGATTTTGTTTGATAAATATCCAGTTATTTCGATTGATGAATTTAAATAACTTAAAAGTACTAGAAATTACTGCTTATTTTTTGATAAATTGCGTCGCCTGTCTGGATGGTAAAAACACTCTTCGTAAATTCCTAATTTCATTGCTTAAAAGGAAAATATACTTTAAAAGAATTCATAATTAGCTTTCCTTCTCTGCATAATCGATTTACTAATTTTATTAGGAAAAAGTTCCCATCTATTTTCTCTTCATAGGACTTCTAAGAACTGGCTACAAACAAATTAAAGAACGCTGGTGTCAAAATATTTTTTAACGCAGTCAAGAATTCTGGGGAGGCGGCGAAATTGAAGTTATTTCTAGTTATTTATTACAAAAGATTTTTTATCGATAAAGAAATTTTACAGGCGAATCATGGAGATTGCTCAGAATTTTATGGTTAGTGCACATCAAAATTTTAGAGCGTTGTTTCTGAGTTGAAGATTGCGAGCATTTGATTTTTGATGAAGGCTCTATAAAGCTAGCAAGTGATGGACCGTGAAAGATGTTATTTCTATATCTCTTTAATAGCTCTATATATAGGTTTCTTTCTTAGTTTATATACGGTTTTAATCTCTTCATTTTAAGATACCTATTCCGTACAAAGAACTCGTAGTGGCTATAAGCTTTCACTTCTCTATTGTTGTCTTCTAAAATCTTTATTTGAAATACCCATAAAAAAGAATAGACAGAGTCATCTAGCCGAAAAGTGACGAACGTAAATATGAAGCCGCTCGAACATAAAGCCCTCCGCTCGGTAGTAACGGCGATCGCGTGACAGATTTTTGTTTATTTATCACTTATTTAGTCGCAATTGTATACGATCGCTCTGTCTATTCTTTTTATGCGTCTGTGATGTAAATGTGTAACAGCCGAACCTAGCAGCTTCCTTGTCTTACGAACGATGGATACTGCTCTTGGGAGTTATTCGATATTTAATTGAACGTTATTAAAGGACTACGTAAGTTTTAATGCGACATATCTTTCAGGGACCGGGAGCAACAGACACAATGATACGCATCAACGAAAATGGCAACGTTGTTGGAACAATAATAGTTAATTGTGAAGGTAAGACTGATAGACAACGAGACCTTTCCTTATCGTTCTGTACATTACCAATTCGACAAAGACTCTCGGCGAACTATTTTGAGCAAGAGCATCGATGTACTCCATTCATATATTTTGTATCACTCCATAATAAATCCATATCTTTTAAGGGTAATGGTTTTAAATCGTATTTATGTAGCGTCCATTTATTTGGCGCGCCTTACAACTCAAATAGCTTGATATATATGTCCATATATTAAGATGTATTTGCATACGCCGTCATTACCGGAGTGAGATAGGCTAAATATTTTTTAACTCTTCCCTCAACTTTTAGCTGTCGGGTTTTTAGTTTTTCTATGAATTACTACTATAATCCGTTGATTATTTTTCAGGTTTCCCAGAGACAACAACACTAGACAGTTTGACGGCTGCGACATATTCCACTCATATGAGGAATCTCTCACACCACGCGAGCAACGCTCTCAAGGAAATTGTTAGTTCTTACACAGAGATCCATAAAAAATAAAAGACGGAGCCATCCAGATGAACTTACAAACGTAAAAATGAAGCCGGCCGTTCGGTAGATATTCTAGTATACCTACGGCGAGCACGTGACAGATTTTTGGTCTTCAATTAATGGCAATTGTATACGACCGCTCTGTCTATTCTTTTTTATTAATCTGTGTTCTTACAATTCAAAATTATTTTTATAAAATCTATCGTTTAGCTCAAAATTGTTCATTCTTATCGAATTTTATGGTTCCCCATGTAATGAACAATATCTTCGAAAGGGATGCTTAATATACGTACCTAGCCGGCGTGGTGGACTATGGCCTGTACTTCTCACACTGTGAGCCCAGCAGTGGGATAGTTATGAGTTGCGATGATGATCCTTTAATTCAATAAGTTACTGGTATACTTTCAGGATGTCACTGACGAGCTTATGGTTTTAAGGCTCGTTTCAAAGAAGACAGAGGCGGTGGTGGCACCGGATCATGAATTCCATTTGATTGTTGTCATGAGACGATGATTTAAATAAACAGTCTTAAAGAGAAAACTGGTTATCATTAAAAGAAAAACAAAAGACCTGACTGCTGAAAAAGGGGGGAAGTAGGAAGGGTTATATTAAAAAAAAAATAGCCCAAGTAGTTCCTGAAATTAGCGCGTTCAAACAAACAAACTCTTTAGCATTATGTTATTAGTATAGATTCGTATTGACATGCAGATTTGTCGAATGTATATTTCATCGTGAAAGTCAAATATAAGGCAGATGAGATTCATTATAATCAAATGATTTTTCTATGCTGAATATAGGACCTTGTCTTATAGATAACTAGAAGATGGGTCAGGCTTCGATCTGCCACATATTTTGGTCTTGTATTCCTTAGTTTTTCATCTTAGGCACTACTGTCCTCCAACTTTCATAGACCTTTAATAATGCTCATCTTTATATAATTTTTATATTAAGAAGTATTCCAATTGATTCGTGTACTAGTTAAAGGCTTTTCAGTTGACAGTTTCATTGGTATTAACTATTAGAGAAATCCCGTTAATTTATGACAAGGTTACACGAAACACAATGAGTAAGAATCTAAAGTATTCATCTTGAAGGCCGTTGTCCGATACGCCTTTGACAGTCTCTTGTTATTATCATGAAAATGCGATTTCCAGGTATTCCTAGTAAAATTAACACGCCACTCTATAAGTAAATGACAAAGGTGACTGACCTCACTGATTGATTATCGCGTGACAATATAAGTGTAGCAAACGGAACTCCTTTAATAATTTTATATTTTTGCTTTTTTGTGCTTCTGTGTTTGTCTTTTTTCTTATTAATTTCGTTGCCAAATTCTGGTAAATTACACACACATATTTTTACTGATTTTCTCAATTCATCATTCCTGATCCTTTGCCGTCCTCTTCAATAAGTATGGATTTAACGCAATAAAGAAGTATTTTAACTATTAAACACTCTACTTATTAATGATAGAAATAGATGACTTCTCTTACACAAAATCCATTATTTGAAAGAGATGTTAGCAGGAATTTTTATTTTAGTAACAATCTTTATGATAAAGTAATATTTAATCCTTTTTTTAAACATGCTTTTAAATAATTGGCTTTTTAAATGAGGGTAGGTAAGCTTTGTTAGTTAAACGAACAACGCGTTCCGCAACGCAACTATTTTTTATTACTAAAAAGATTAAGATATTCTTCTAACTCTTCAATAGTGTATGGTGCCAACAGTTTTAGATAGAAATGGTTATTTCTGTGTTACGTAACGTTTAGAGAGGGGGGTACAGAGAAATGTTACGGTCCATTACTTAGAGTAAAAGGGGCCCAAAAATCTTCAAATATTGCGTGACATTTTACTGAAAGGCTCCCTATTCGTCAAAAGCCAAATCTCTCGCATCTTACCTTCTGGGAAATCCAGCAATATTGCCACCTGCCGTGAGTTGCCAGCGAAAGCAGCAAGATGCAAGGGCGTCCTTCCAAGCCGATCCAGTCTGTGCCTCTCTGCTCCAAACTTGAGGAGGAGAGCCAGGGCGTCTCCACCAGATATTGCTGCCATGTGGCACGCAGAGACCAGATCCAGTCGGCATGTTGCGTTGGAGTTTGCTCCGGCTTTGAGTAGCCTGGAATGAGGAAGCATCTAAAGTTACGCAAGTTTATAATACAGGTATACATAGTTTTTAATACCGCTATATAAAGTCAGTATTTTTTTATCAAAATTCTAAATCATTTATTCATGTAGGTATCAATGATACACTTATGCACGTCAAACATTTTTTTTTAATCTACCCCCGTTTGGTAAAGGTGCTTTAATATGGAGGAGAAGAAAGGGGAAAGAAACTCCCCCGCACCACTCCACTCCATCTTAAAAATAAGTTAATGTTTGACAACAATCCCACCTAACTAGCAGGTGACAATGTTGTCCTAGATGGTGAGCACATTAACTTAGAAGAAGCCTATTCACTCTTGACTTGTCCACACATAAATACAGTTAATGTTATTGCAGTATTGTTGAATCTTAGAACAAGAAGATTATTTTCATTAATTCAAATGACATATGACCCGGAGATAATGATTTAAATGTATTTTACTGGGTATATATCTTTTTATGACGAGCTCTTAAAGGGCACGAAGTAGTTATTATACCCATAGACTTTAGTACTACAAATGCATTTCCGATGCATTGTCACCTATGAATGATGAGGATAAGAAGAAAGTGAAGAAAGTTAATGTCTACAAACAATTTTGTCATCATGTTTTGTCCAAAAATTCCAAGGTTAATGTATAAAAAAGGAAGATTTAATAGATTTCATTACCTCTCAACTTCTTCATCATCATGACCCTCTATTGCTTCTAGGAGTTCAGTGTTAAGTCTCCTCAGTCTTCTGTCACTTCTTCTCCATTTCTTGGGCATGCTTCCATCTATTTCTGGCACTGGTGTGCTGTCTGGAGTGGAGAATGTTGATGGCGTCTCCAACAGTAGCTTATGCAGTTGCTGGTGACTTGGTAGCTTTCTAGAAGATAAAGAAAAGAGTTTCTTTGCTTAATATAGATGTTAGTAAGAGATTAGTGATAGATTAGTGGTTTGAGCGTTGGTCTTTCGCACGGGAGTTCTCGAGTTGGAACTTGGCATGCACTTTAAGTTTTCAAAGAGTTATATGCGTATAAAGAAACATTATTACTTGCTTTGTTGAAGGAAAATATCGTGACGAAACCTGCAAACCTGAGAGTTATCCATAAAGTTCCCAAAAGTATGTAAAGGCTGCTCATACACACTTGGCCAGCGTGGTAGACGGCCTGTACCCCTTACATTGTTAGGAGAGATCCAAGCCCAGCAGTGGGACAATTATGACGATAATAACCATGATAATTAGTAGACTAGTTATATGATTTCACCAGTGGATACACCATTGGTGGAACAAATTCGTCACACGAAATGGATATTAGCATCAGAATGTCACTATTAAATTTTTCAATACAAAAGCAACAAGTTGGCAGGCGGCGTTTGCGAACGGAAATTGACAAGAGAGATTTATTTTGCGGCAGCTGCGCGGTCCGGTTTTGGCTAAAAGCTGGGATGAAATTTATGAGTACTTCGGATAATATCTGCTTCATATTGGACTTTATGACAATAGCCATGCGGATGGAAAAGCCTGTCGAGAAATAATTACCCCGCATGGTCCTATTAATGGGACATAATCATGGGGCCTGCAGGAAATAGTTAATGCGCCAGACTTTTAGTTTTATAATTAAAAGTCCCATTTAACTGTATAGTACAACAGTTAATTTAAACCGTCCACATGTATCTAAACGTAGTTGAATCTAAAAGCTATATGTATAGGTTAACTAAAAACGAATCCTTCCATTGCATAAATCTGTACATGCGGAACATGAATATGAATATTTTTTAGCAAATAAATCAACATCCATTGAAACCCTAACATACGCTTGATTGGGTTCCAATGTTCAAATGAACAACCGACTACACGTATCAAATAAAATAAAATCAAATCGTTTGTGTTACAGGCATTATTCAAATATAGATACTAAGTAAGACTGGCTGGTATGGTAACATTGGTTTATTTTCTTAAACATTCATTTGTTTTGGATATGCCAAGAATGATGAGGTTGAAATGTACGAAATAGAGCAAAAGCAATGTATAATTAAAAGTGGATAATACAAGTATTTAGTGAAGAGAACATATTTTATTACAATTCTGGCGCACTGTATTAATTGTTTAATAATGTCTCATAATTAGGGTAAAGTACCTGGTCATGTCACTGGCAATATTCAAGTTTTGAGGTCTGGCGGGCCTGGCAGGCCTGAGGTCTCCATTCTGGCCTCTGTTTTCTTCTATCAACAGCAACGGGACTAGATTTTCATCTGCCTCCTCTGGAATCCCGCGTTCTAGGTCTGAAAAGAAAAGGATAATCACTGGTTAGCTAAGATTCAGAAATGAGAGAATTGAGAGGCTACATTTCTTACTTGAGTTTTTAAGTTATTTTTAACCATTTATAGTCAAGATTTTTAAGGCGATTTTTTAATAATAACCACTTCAAATTTTGCCATGAGCGTTTGGTGGTGTTACAAAAAATCACGAAACATCACAAGGTTTCTAGTAATATATCACGTGTATCTTTTTTTAATTTTTACATTTTTTTTTTCATTATATATTCTAAAATAAAATTAGAGGAATTATATAATTTTAATTACACACATATTATGTTATGTTAAAAAAAATAAAGATTCTTTATAGGTATAAAAAAATACACGTG
>LGAG01018921.1:1798650-1809101 GCA_001278395.1 Lerema accius
GGTTATATCGTCTTTGGTCAGATATCAACCAGATAACACGAGTGAGTACACAATATATCCTTGAAGATTATGTATGAAGGAACGATGGCCAATTTTGTGTTATTTGATTAAGGTTTAAAATTATCTATGGTAAATTATTTTGAAGGGGGTCATTGTATTCATCATCATAATCATCAAAATTCAAAATCATTTATTCATGTATCTACATCATCCATCAAAATCATTTATTTTTGAATCTACCCCCATTTTGTAAAGGTGCATCATCATTACAACTTATAACTGTCCCACTGTTGGGCTTGGGTCTCTTACAAGCAGGCCACGTCTGTCAGTGAAGATTAGCAAACTACACACATCGTTAAGAACATTTTAAAGAACCCCTTTACGAAACGGGGGTAGATTAAAAAATACGTGCAAGTGTGTATCGTTAATACCTACGTGAATTATGATTTTGAATTTTTGAAGAAAATAACATCTAAGAAAAGAACATAATCTATACCTCGTTTTTTTCATCGTGATTCAAAAGGTAAACAATCTTGGCACTACTTTTATTTATTTCATTAATTAAAAAAAAACATTTAGAAGTATACAGAAATTTATTTTAACATTAAATTAGGTATTGTTTATTCCTTAATTTTTTTCAATTTGTGTCTGTATTATTTCTAAATCGATAATTACAATAAATAGACACTGTAAGATTGTTTACCTTTTAAATCACGACAAAAAACGAGGTATAAGTACGTACATTACTTCCGAAAAACATTATCTTTCAGTGGCAGTTGTATACCTAAACATTCTGTTCAAAGAAGCTAATACGCGTAAACGGCGTAAACCATGTCCATTAGACTAATAGGAAAACAGTTTCTTAGTCAAAGATGATCTCGATCTATTGTGTAATAAGATTAAAGATTGATGTATCCTTTCATACCACTCGGTAGGAACCACAAGACCACGGTTTGAGGTTTGTTGGTTTAAAATGTTGCTGTCTATCTTATAATCCATCTTTACTGAAGATACTACTAAGGTAATGTGGGGTAAGACTAACACAAGGGGCAAGACTAACACTGTCTATTATCTCGATATGCACTTGAAGAAACGACATGTGTGTGTTTTAGCCGAGAACATTTACGTTTGTTCTATCTTACAGACTGGAAGAATTTCGTATTAATTTAAGCTATACGTATCGAGAGATAATAGACAGTGTTAGTCTTGCCCCGTGTGTTAGTCTTACCCCACCTTACCTTATTGGATTATCTTCATTTTTGGAATTAGAAGACATGGAGCAGTTAAATTTCGACGGATCATAACTTTGCTTTTGAAGATTGGATATTTGAATCAAGGTTAGTATTGATGGTGTGATTTTTTTATTATTTTAATGTTTTTTATAACACACCTTCAAGAATATTCTCTGGTGTAGATGTGATAAGTGTAAAAGTTTGAAAAAAAAACAATTTGATTGACTGATTTTAATGTAATTATATTGGTCTCAATTGTGAGAGTTACAAAGGCTGTTTTTTTTATTATACCTCCCAAAAATTTTCAGTCAGGTATTTTGTTTTTTTATTAAAAAAAATAATAATAATTCTGAAAGTATTAAGTAATGTACCTAATATACTATTTGTGAATCCATGGGAAGGGATAAAATGAAACTTGTTTGAAGTTACTCTCGGTGACATAGAACATGGAAACATAGTAATAGTTTAATCGTACTTTATTTCTGAACCGTTGGCTGAAGGAGGTATACAAACTTCTGATTGGTGTAGCGAACAAACTTGTTTGAATGACAACTCCTTGGGTTTCTTATTCTATTCTCAGACCTTTGAAATATGTGGATAATCTTTTGTTATGTGAGAAAAAGTTTGCGCGATGTATGATTTCGAGTTTATTGGGGCTAGGATTTTTAATCAAATATAAAAAAATACATTTTATTCTTAAATCTTTCGGTAAAGCTTTATAAAATAAATAAGTTAACGACACGCACAATTATATTGACTGATATGTTTTGTTTTTTACCCGACTGCGCCAAAAAGTGGAAAAGCTTTTTTAAGCGTATGTATGTAATATGACCATTTATTTGGCACGCTCTACATCTCAAAAAGCTTGTTGAATTTCAAATTGTGAGATATCACTGGACTTGTATCCTTAGTAGGATTTATTTTATAGGCGGTAATATGTAAAAAGTAAAAAATATGTTGAAATTTTAGTTTTTCTATCAATTTGTAACTAGTTCAATCTGTTGCATATTTATCAATTGAACAGCTTTCTTAGACACAAAAAGCATTTGAGTTATTCCCAAAACGGCCGACTTACCTACAGGTTATCTAACACTATTTCTAGAATCAATCTAGAAATGTTTCCACCTGGATTACTTTCCAAACTAGTCGAGAGTTGATGTCGTCAATTATTCAATCATCTTCGGCTATTGTGTTGTTGAGAAGACTGTACACTTACTAGTCTCACATGTAGCATATATTTGGCTATTTCACGACTAAACAACCTAAGTTTTTTTTTCTGTCATAATTAATGATCATAACTATTTTATTCAATGAGAAGTTTATAGATAAAATAGTGAAGTCACAGGTACCTCATTTTTTACTTTTTAACCCCCGACTCAAAAATCGGGGTGTTATAAGTTTGACGTGTCTGTCTGTGTGTCAGTCAGTCTGTGATACCCTAGCTCCCGAACGAATGAAGCGATTTTATTTTAGGTTTTTTTAACTGCAAAATTGAATAATTTTTACTATACTCAGAAACTGACACATATGATACCTATATGATTTAGAATTTGAATTTTAATTTGGAAAATTGTATGTGTCATGTCTTTAATTTAAGCAAAATGAAATGTTTTAATAAGAGTAGCTTGAGTTTTACAGACTTCATACTTTTACAACTAATAGAATAGACATTTTTACCGAACCGGAAAGTAGACCATATATAGATAAAATACAGTGAGTTAGAGATAGGTACAGTGAGCTAGAGATACTAGTAAGTACGTTTGTCGTGCAACTTTGATCGTTTACTTGCAACTTTATAGTTACAAACA
Source organism: Lerema accius (assembly GCA_001278395.1). Classification (NCBI taxonomy): domain Eukaryota; kingdom Metazoa; phylum Arthropoda; class Insecta; order Lepidoptera; family Hesperiidae; genus Lerema; species Lerema accius. The sequence goes on from LGAG01018921.1 coordinate 1,801,691, forward strand.
TGAAGTGTACAGTCTCCTTTACTGTGTAGTGCTTCAATAAAAGATGCATGTGTTGTGTCGTTGTTCACACATTTACATTCCCAGTTTATGGTTCTTTCGTATTCCGTTAATATATTATGACGTGTGGCCTTAGTCTCCGTGCATGACGAATGAACTTCTAATAGTGGGGACTGATTAGCTTTTAGACTTGAATTATCTATACTAGACGTCTACGGAAGAGTAGTTAAAAATGTATTGGATTTATCCCAAGGGAGCCTATAATCGGGATAAAATCCTATGTCCTATTCCTGGATGAAAACTATCTGTGTGCCAAGTTTCAGCTTAATCCGCTCAACGGTTAGAGCGTAAAGGACTTACAAACATCCAAACATCTTTACATTTATAATATTGCTAGGATAGTAGGATTGTACGGAATGCATCGTACGCGAGTCCAACTCGCATTTGGCCGGTTTTTAGAGTCACCTTAACCTATTAACGGGATACTACTTACTGAGCTTTAGTCTCTCCTCATAACTGAGGAGGCCTAGAACATACTCCACCACAAGTGTTAAAAAACTTCTAATTCCTCACCGACTCATAAATAATCGTAAACCATTCGAACAAATAAATTAATTTAAACGTAATTTTAATATTGTTAGTAACTCTTAAGAGCTCGAACGAAGCAGTTATTTACGGGACTGTAAATCACTGAAGTTTAAAATTAACTGAAGTTTACGGGAAGGTTTGGCGTTCACTTCAATTTGGTGCCGCAAAGCGTTTACCGACAGTGACATCTGTGCTAAGGGTATTTTCTGACAGTGCGTTAAAAACGCTGATGAAAAAAAATATAAAATACAAGTGGTCTATCTTAGCTTCGCATCGGTGCATCCCTTACTTCGTATTGCTTGAAATTTTTCATCAGGCGCTTAAACATGAACGTTCGAATCAAGAAATAGGGTCAATAATTTTGACCTGAAAAGGTATGAAAGACAAACACTTGGTTATGCATGTATAGTATAAGAATAAATAAATGAATATACATTCTTAGCCTCACAATAGGGTTGTCATGGGTTCAAGGAGAAAGCAAGTACACAGACACACTCATATACAAATACACCAAACATATGCACACAGACCAAAAATAGAAATTCAAATTCATCACTCAAATTTCTCACTGGAAATTAAACACGGGACTTATTTAACAGCAATCGGGCTTGGAAACCACTGCGAAAACGTCAAATAGAAAATTATTTAAATCGAATGTAGACTTAAATCACCTATCAATCTTTAGGTGACGTCTACGACATAGGTGAATTTAGTCTACTTTTGTGAGCCAGGTGAATTGAATTAGGTGCTTGTTTGTCTACTTCCCCGAATTTACTTTCAATCATTAGCCAGCTCACGAAAGCGTCTCAGCAAAACGCCTAGTGTAGTCGAAGCCTAATTCCTGACACAAGAGCCGGAATGTACGACAGATCGCCCACTCCTTATCCATCCAGCCATTCCATAAGGGAATGCGGCGAGGTTATCCCGACTGTATTGTAGTCAAAGCCGCCCGCATCTACGGATAAGTGATGAACGGATTGTATTGTGCTATTAATGTAAGTTAAACTGCGCTGACGGTCTCAGTTATCTTTATTAAAGGCGATATCTGTGGTCAAACTTTGTCCATATTTATACTATTAATATATCTGAAGAGTTTTTTTGTTTGAACACGATAATATCAGAAACTACAGGACCGATTTGAAAAATTCTTTTAGCGTAAGATAGTCCATTTATAGAGGAAGGCTATAGGCTATATAACATCTAGCTATGTAACTGATGCGTAGGAGAGGAACAGCATTAAAAAATATTACGAAATGTTATCATTTGTTATTAACGTTAAGTTTTTCCCAGTAGTAACGCTTCTCTGTTCCGAGGACTGCGTCTATATATTTTTTGATCTGTGCGTTAAAGTTAAAATGTTGTTGCTAAAGAGTTAAAAAACGGCGGCTAATCGGATACTTATTTATTATTATAAAAGGTTTTTCTCATTAACTTAAAATTTAGTTACTCACTATGCAGCTGGTCTTATATTAACTTGTAGTTTAAACTTTACAGACGATATTATGTTTATTTTATAGCAGTCAAATACAAAGTTTAAGCGAAAAGTTTCGAGACAAATTGAAGTATTTTGTAAATTACTGACACCTGGAATTTAAAACGTTCAAATATTTTGAACTGAGTTCATTGCTTTTGGTAATTTATACATTACTAGAAGTCACCGGCGCGGCGGCTCCGCCCGCGTAAATTTCCCTTTTCTGGAATATTTTTTATTCCTGCTCCTCTCCTGTTCATCTTAGCGTGATGCTATATAGCCTATATGCTTCCTCGATAAATGGACTATCTTACACTAAAAGAGTTTTTCAAATCGGTCCAGTAGTTCCTGAGATTAGCGCGTTCAAACAAACAAACAAACTCTTTAGCTTTATTGTATTAGTATAGATATTTCATTTTAGTAGGTAAATTAATAAATTCTTGTTCAGTATTATACTCCTGGATATTATCAAATATAAATCTAATTTAAATCTAATCCAGCTAATCTATTTTTAGGACATTGAGATTAACATTATTTTCGTACAGCAAGCAAGCATAGTCTAGGAACATTCACGGAAATTTGTATTGAGTCACAATGTTTAAATGCCTGAAATACAAAAACAATGTAAGTTTTAAAAAATAAAATTATGTGGTAAAAAAATTTAGGTAAAAAAACAGGGTCGGTCAATTCTGGTGTCCTAAAGTGTATAATGCCTCACAAAATACCACAGCATAAACAAAATCAATACGTCAAGGTGTGTCATAAAACAGAAAATTATACAAGTAGGCCTTTAAAACTACAGGCAATAGAAGTTAGTAATAAACTTTGGACAATAAAAACAAAATTTATTCTGTTTTTATGGCTGGTATAACCTTCAGTTTGTGTTAGACTATTTGAGCTATTACGATCTAGTATTTCAACCTCGTTTCTACCTAAGTCAAAAACAAGTTATTTATTTTGTTTTAGGTACTAACAGGACTTTGAAGGAAAAAAAATGATTTACAATATACCTACTTGAAAATAAAATGAATGGCATTTACATTGTAACATTAAATATTATTAATTTGTTAATATGAATAATTTATTAATATTATTACAGCAATTCCCAATGTCTCTATAGAAAATACCTGCCATTATCGGCTTTATAAAAAGAATACTTACACAGATACTTAAATATTTATTGTCTTAGGAACAGAAAAAGAAACAAACAGATTTACTTTCATTACAATTTTACAATTAGTATAAATTTTCCAGCAATTTATTTAGTTGTACCTTTTTACCTGACGCCTTTTTTCTTAATTATTACGTGCGTTTCAGATGATTTCAGTTTAAAATTCATTGCACGGAGTTCTCAGCACGTTCGTAAGCGATTGATACGGGACCAGAATAAAAAATCAGCACTCGAATTTCAAATAAATAATCTGTTACTTTGCATACATTGAAAAGGTAATCGAATTTCCGACGTTTCAACGTTATTACTTCGGTAATTCGGTTCTTAGCCTTTTTTGAATATTCATTTTAATTTGTTTGTTTTGACAAATAAATACTCTTTTTATTTTACGTTTTACTGTTCTTTTTTTAGTCTTAAAAATATCTTGTTTGTCTATGTATTGGTGGTATATTAGATGTGGTTAAAGTCTATGATTGTTGACGACCACAGATAAAAACAAAATTTTCGGCTACTATTTTTTTATTCCAGCTTATTTCTATACAGCCACATAACCTAAAATAAAGGGCATAACAAAATATCTACTTTGTATACCTACCTCTAATTTTCTAGAGGCAGTTACAACATACTTAGTATGCCGTGTGAGTTCAAATACCAAAAATAACACTCCATTTACCCCGCTATAATCGAAGACATCACAGTTCCAATAAAAGAAGGAATGAACGTCAAAATAATTTATCGCCGAGTCTGAGGTGTAATCAAGAATTGCCATTAGATGCCTGTGTTCCTTTCGTGTGAAGGGCAACGATAATTCATTATTTCGCGAGCGTACTCCAAACTTATTTCGACCAGTATAACTTGGTCTCTGGTACAATAAATAAGTCTTGTTAAAATATCAGAGAAAAAAATAGGTATAGCTGTGTAATGGACATGTAAATTATACGTTTATGTTACAGGTAATTGTTTTTAAATTAAATATTTTTTTATGTGATCTATTTACGTCGTAAATTTACCTGCAAATGGCGGCGCGTACTCCGCACGATTTTTACTGTTGTCGCTTATTGTAAGTAATTATAATTTTTTAATCTTTGGCTATCTAGTAGTATAGTTATTTTTTGATGGAGACGATAGATTCGAAACTAGCACAATCATTAGGTTTTTAGGATTACCCCCGTGTGGTAGCTTTAAAGACGTCACCTCACAACAAGGTTATCTTTAAGAGATAAGATAATATTTTACAGTTTCATATCGCTTTTAAGTATAACTGAGTGGTTTGAACGGGAAGTCTTGAATACTCCTGGCACTCACCAATTTTGAACCAGTTAAGTGCGTATTAGAAACTTAGTATCACTTGCTTCGCTAAAGGAATATCGTGAGGAACATACACACATGAGAGTTTTCCATAAAGTTCGCAAAGGTGTGTGAAGTCTGCCAATCGTTTACATCGCTACAAACGCCCGTGAAGTGCGCTTCACTTGCGATCGAGTCAGTTCATACTTCACACGGATATCATTTGACAAAGCGCTTTGAGAAAGAGCCGACAACGCGTTTAAGAAACGTCGTGTGCAATAACGCTTAGATCAAAGTTATTATTTCGTTACTACTTTATTTCGTACTAAAATAGATTTTCCACAAGATCTTAGTTTTTCTATAATACTGTTACTTTGGCAACATTGTAAAATTTATTTAACGCGCTTTGTACTAAATTGCAATGAAGATTTCTATTATAAACAATATCTGTTAGCGAAGACTTTTATTGTTATTAATATTAACAACTATATTGCTTTAAAACGTGATAACAAAGCTGACATTATAAATGACAGCTATATAAATCTATTTTGTGTATGTGATAATGTATAATAATCATGAGAGGTCAACATAAACTGGCCAGTGTCTTTGTACAAATGTTCAGAAATCCCCTATAGATCACTTCTAACGCTGTTATTAGTTCCAGCTTTGATAGTGACTTAACTGATCGTAATGACTCTTTATTACTTATTTGTCGAGAACTTTTTCTCTTCAACTATTCGCGTATCTATATGTAAGTATACCTACGTTTATTAAATTTGTATGTTGACCTCTCTTTATAATGTTGACAATACAAAACGTAATTTTACAGGAGAATGTTTAAAACTTTTGATAACACTTGTAAATGCTTATGATATTGGGGTACTTTTACAATGACGGCGTTTCAATAACTAATAATTTAGCTGGTAAAAATATCCTTTAAGCCAAAGGTTTGACGACCCTGTAGCCTATGGTAGTGTCCCGGTTTCGATTCCCGGCCGGGGCAGATATTTATGTGACAGATAAATATTTGTTCTCGGGTGTTAGTGATATGTTGTTTATGTTGTCCATAGCACCCGTGACACAGGGTATTCTACTGCGGGGGTATGAATGTGTTAGCATTTATTTTTTATTGAGCGTTTACAACGAGTATCAAAACCATTATAAAGTATTTGTTGAGGGATAGTCTGACAAAAGTTAAAAAATTCAATCCCGAGGCTAGTCCACAGATAAAATGGAGAAACTAGACATTAAATCTAAAAACTGCAATATCGTTTAAATAGATTCCTCCGCGGCCATTCAATACACATTCCTTGTTCGATAGATTCCTATTCCAATGCGCCATCAGTTTTATAGTACCATCGTCAGATCTATATGAAATTCCTGATGAAACGAAATGGGTATCCCACATACCGGCACTATTAGATTCTTATTGGAAAATCGTTGTCATTTGTATGACTGAGGTGCACATATGTTAGATATTTCGAATGTGATATGTAATGATTTACACGTTGCATGCATACGAAAATTGCTGAAGAACTTAACTTGACGATATATAATTTTATATCAACACGAGCTGTTGCCCGCAGCTTTGCTTGCGGAAATTATAGTTTTGCGGTGATATTTACCCACTTAGGGGTTGATTTAAAAAAAATCGTTGAATCAGCTTTTTCACCCCTTTCAACCATAAACCTAAACACGAATTTGAAAACTGCTAGCTTTAAAATTTGGTTAATTTTCATACAAACTTTCATCCTTTATTTCACCCCCTTATGGGTTAATTTCCAATTTTTTTTAAATCCGCACTTCTTAGCTTAGTATCGAAAACTTAAATACTAATTTGCAAACTGCTTGCTTTATTTTTTTTTTTAATTTTCATACAAACTTTCATCCCCTATTTCCCCCCCTTTAAGTGGGAATTTCCAAAAATCCGTTCTTAGTGCTCCCCTACACTCTAGAAGAAACCTCTTTGCCAAGTTTCATGCTTCTAGGTCTATCCGTTTAGGCTGTAGCGTGTCTGTCAGTCAATCAACATTTTTATTAAGTATGATAATGGTAACGCTAACGCTAATAATGACGATACAGATGTGGTGTTACCATTGATATTTTTTATTTTCATCAATTAGAATTATGGATATCTCAATAATCATCATGATGTCATAATGAACTGACTATGCTAAATAAACGAATTTTTTAAATTGGTCCAGTAGTTTCTGAGATTAGCGCGTTCAAACAAAACAAACAAACTTCAGCTTTATTATTATTAGTATAGATTTTTATGGGACAAAACATTTTCATTATTAACTTTGACGATACCTTATATATAAGTACTTGTTTTTAAAGTCTTCACGTTAAACATTAAAAACATACCCATAGCTCATCGTGGCCAATTTCAAACCGAGTTAAATACAGTGAGTCTTAAACCTTATCGCTAATGAGTTTCAAAGCCTACGTTATTCTAGCAAAATTTGATATGAAATTGATCATGGTGCCCCGATAAACTCACATACAAGTTTTTAGTGCACCATTATCCACATCCGGTTTGAGAAAATGGCGCGCCATTTGCAAATCTTGCCGGAAATTGTGTATATGGTAGTAATTATTGTTTGTAATGGGAATGTTCTGGATATTTAGGGAGATATGTTTTGAAAGGTAGGAGGTTTTGTGGGGAATAAAGCGGGAAAAGTATAAGTTTAACTTGTTATCGTTTCGTTGTAGCACAATTCTCGCTTCGTTAAATAAAAGAAAATGTATAGCTAAATAACAGGAGTAGAAAGTTATCTATTAACTCATCTCAGTAGTTAATTTACACTGCTTTTAAATAGCTTAACATTATTTAATTTTAAGTTTTTGGTAAACTTGAACGTTACTTAACCTGTGGAATAGGACTGTACTCAAAG
>LGAG01019155.1:59386-93024 GCA_001278395.1 Lerema accius
TCCCGAATAGTCACTGTGCCTTAGTATACCGGATCTTATCTTAGCGCAGCGACTTGCGTCAATTCTACGTGATCGAACAAAGTTAAGTACCTGCGGGCGCGGTCGGAAAGTGGATAAGTGACCGCTAGTGGCAAAAAATTCTCGAGCATTTCCCTGTTTCGCAGGGCAGGTTAAGCAGCTGATTCCGGTTGTTATTTATGATGAAAGTCTTTAAGCCATGTCGAAGACCCTTGGCGGGAATTTTTTTTAAGCATGGGCGTTCCTTGCAGATGAGTAAAGATATTATTATGTTTATTAGTACAAAAAGGAAAATTAAAAACAGCTGAGTCTATAACTTATGTATAGATGAATTTTGTTGACATTTATACACTTGTGTAAGTACTTCTGAGTAGAAAATTATTTTTGCAGCTCTAGAGGGGACAGCTGTCCTCTCCCTACTCCTCCAATGTCCTACTCATTCACCATTACAATATAAACGTAAGTACCTATTATACCTACCACATCGTTAAAAATATTGTCTCCAGAGTTACTTTACGTGCCAAGTTATTTTAAGTAAACCTCATTAAATTCGATGCGAACTTTACATTCAATTTTAATTAAAAATATAAATGTTTAATCTGAAAACATTTTGTTGGAGGATTATGCTAAAAATAACTGGCATTTTGGAACGCAATGCGGTAATATGGACAGGGCAATAAATAAACAGATCGATCATGAAATTAACGAGACTGATGCTGGGCAGACCGTGGCATTGAGGTTGCTGCTAAAAATACCTAACAATTAATAGCACACTATAAAAAATATTTTAATTTATGGTTTATTTTTGTACTAATATCTCATTGATCAACCCTTTACTTTCATTCCTTCTTATTAGACTTATCTAAATGCTCCCCTCATTTACTTTTTTTAAAGAAAACATTTAAAACGATAACAAAACCTTATTTCAAATCATTTGCGAGATAGACCATACGTAGATAAAACTAGTAGTTTTAATCACAAAAAGTAACTGAGTTACATAACACTAAAAATTATATCAACCGTTAGATAATAGTAAAACCTTTCATATGAACTGCAATGCCGATTGAAAAAAAAAACGTAATTTGAATGTAAGAACTGAAAAGAAACCCTCAAAAGAAACTCACATGACCTTTGAATATCAAATATAGACATCTTCTAGCCTTGAACATTGGCCAAAGTTAGCCAAAGTACTACTCAAATATAATCTCCTATTGACAGTGCGTCAGATTGGTTTTTGTTATGTGTTTACCGATTGGACTGGATATTATGTTGTAATTGGCTAATAACAAGATCAAAATAGAACTGGGCTTAAAGGGCACCGGTCGACGACTTCAAGGGATCGCAGGATAAAAGGTCCTATGACATTAGGCGCACAAATAAGTACTTTGCCTTTATAATAATATAGCCATCGCATTTCATATTTTGATGACGAAAACGTATTTAAGAAGGTTGATATTTAGTTTAGTCATACTGGTTGGTATGGTGTTCTAATTATTAAGTGATAACATCGATGAATATGGGAATTAAACTAATAGATGTGATATATTTTATTTTATTTTATTAGGTTTTATGGTGGAATATTTAATAAATTAAGATACACAAGCCGCAACTTTACTTTGAGGTAAATAAATTACTTACGAGCTTCTCGTATTTTCTAGACTGTAAAGAAGGAATGAAGACGTAAAAACGTTGGAACTCGTTAAAATTCAAACAACAGAAAACAGCAGGAATCGTTAAATCGTAGAAATTCACGCAAATAGTTTCATGCACTCTTTTAGAGGAGACCATAGCATCGAAATGATAAACAAACCGCTATTTACGTGATTCGTTTGGTAATCCGTTACATTATTCACGTGTGATTTATAAAATTTCACTCAAAGCTAACATTACGAGTTCGGTTTGCAAAAATTTAAACGGTTTCGTACGAAATTTCGTGCAATAGATTTCAGTACAGTTCAAAACAATGGAACAAACTATTTTATTCCAGGATGTCTGAGATTTGTAAGCAATAACAATTTGGTTATTTGAGATAGTGAATGAAAGATAAGATGAACTGCTGACGGTTAATTGGTAGTATAGTTATTCGGAAGTTATCTTATAGTAGATCTTAAATAATAGAGTACTATGAATATAATGATAATTTTCAAACTTGCAATTCAACAATATAATACCTCGTTTGGTATCAATCCTCTTGCCTCCAAATATTTAATAACAATTTATCTGTGCATTTATAATCCGATAATACTTTATACTTTAATCACTTACGTCATCACTCCTAATGATTCCCAAAGCTAGGCTAGGACACACTGTGCCTCGCTCGGCAGGCAGAGAACAACAAATTTTCATTAAGCTTCAGAAATCACGTACCCAAGTAATTTCATATTTAACAGGTAATTTGTGATTCAACCTCATTTCGAGTTAGATTTAAAATGTTACTGCGTCTGAAATAAGGTTGCGTATTTATAAAAAATTCAGTTATCGACAGGAATTACCGAGAATGTAGGTGAAAATAATGCAGCAACGACGTAGGTAGTCGGTACAAAAATATTATAAAACCATGAGTTGCATTAGTAAGTGCCTAGTGTGATGACGTCCACACTCTTCAGTGTTTTAAATTCCCGAGGGTTGACTCAACCATGACTGAGATAGTGTAGTGACATTGTCTGTTGGTTTGTTCGTAGCTTCTTTTTTTCTGTCATTAATACTCGACATTTGAATGATGTATTGTTATTGTTAACATCGTTACATTTGCAGGTTTTGACGTATTCTACATCGAACGAGACTCTGTGGTAATTTAAGATGTATCGAGAATGGTGAGGGACTAGAATTGAACTGGTTGTTTTTTCGAGATATGTTGGAACAAGTTTTAGTGGTGGTGAGACTTAGTCGAAAATAAGCCAACATTATTTAAAGAAAGCTTAACTTAATTCTTAACATAAACAAAAGTAAGATTACCATTAATCCACATTTTATCGCGGTTTTCTTGAGAAAACAATCTATATCATGTATCTCCGCATGGTATAGATACATACCTACAAGTAAAGGTTTTAATAAAGCATGACATTAATATTAATTGAAAATGAATTAAAAGTAATTATGAGTTTCCAAAGAAAATTAAGTTTAGGCTTAAGTAAGGCCCCGTCTACTGTTTTAATGGAAGAAAGACTGGCTACTAATTAATCACCGTAACGTAACTGAATTAAGATGATTTGTAGTTTTCTGTCGGAACATTAGATGAATAGGAATTTTTATAGATCTCTAATTTATTAATGTTTCAGGCACCAAGTTTGGCTGTAGATTCATTTTCGAAAGAAATGTACAATGTTTTTTGTATCAAATTCCTTGTTTTCGTTACCTTTTTTTCTTACGGCATGTATCATTAATCATGATCTCTTCAAAGAAAGAATTTCTTCTATCATGGTCAGAAAGGCCTGGGTGATATTTCATGGTTGCTGATTTTTTATCGCCGACCAATAAGCTTTTGATTTTTGGTTTTCTCATTAACTTACCCAACCTTACTCCAATCACATTAAATTGTATTTCAGATTTTGTCAGCAAGTTGAGGGTTTTCAGATCTGTTTATCTCATGTCATTCTTTTTTCTCTCACCTCCCGGAGATAATGATATTTCAATTCCTTAGTAACAAATCCCGATATTTTGGACTGCTACGATGCTAAAGTTTTTAAAGTTTTCTGTTCCAATAATAACTAGGTATGTTATTTTTAGGTAGCTTGTTGTTCTGTTTAAATATATATAAATATAAATGTTGTGTATAAGTGTTATAAGATAGATTTATCTACGCGTTAATACTCCTTTACCATCTCATAGATAAGTTTTTGAAGTCATATCATTTATGTAGATTTTCTAGACAGTTAAATTTTTAGTTCACTGTATTCAAAAGTACCTACTTGATCCGTATCTGTAAATGTTACCAGTATTTTCGTTGCTATGTGTCCATTTATCAGTGAATCGCACAATGAGCAATGAGCATATAATGTAACGGAACTGTTTGACACGTCAATTCAGTCGTACGGTTCAGTTTCCGATCCAGTGCTCGCCAACAAATGCGATTTCCATTGTGTGCGGAAATCGGACTCATTACGACATCAGGATGCGACGTGACGACGCAAACATATTGGAATTGATACTAAACAATGATATTATACAAAATGAAACAGTGATGCTTCGAGAAAAGTCGACTTGGCAGGGGCACTACCGTGCTTCCAGATATGAGTGCGTGTAACCCAATTGGAGAGTTTTTTCTTTATAATACGAACGAGATGTAAAAAAAATCGTAAAGACAATATGGACGCCTGTTTTCACGCTCAGACACGTGAGCAACTTTTTATTTCATTTATTTTATCCAACTTATTTATAATAGTACGTAAGTAAGTAATTGAACGACTACTAACAACGACACGAATAGCAATAACACGTAAAAACTGTTACCTATTAATAAAATGAAACAATAAAATTTCATTCATCGTATAAAACGCTTTTGATAATTATCTACCACACGTACAAGTAATAACTTATTCAGTAAAACAAACTTGCCAGGTCGCCATGTATAGAAATCTCACACGCGACGGGTAATTCTGGTGGGTATTCTGGAAGCTAGGGGACAATCTATCCACTTTAGTGGGCAGATGCTTAAAATAATCCGTCCCCCACACCAATTGAGTGTTAGAGGACGCGCTCAACAAGTGTATCCTGTGGAATGACGTTTGTATTCAGTTTATTAATGTACCCAACTACGTAGTGTGAAGTGACCCCCATACGAGGTATTTTTAACCAACTGCGCCATAAAGAGTCATCTTTTTCGAGTGTATGCATGTCTGTATGTCTATTTCTTTGGCATGCTTTATAATTCAAATGGCATAAAGGACCAAAAATAAAAGGTGTCATTGAATTTGTCTTTACTTTGGAGGTCATAAACACTATTGTAATTCCCTTCCTTCCAAAATAGCACTCGGGATCTTTGTTTTAATATGAATAAACGAACTAGTTTATTAGTTCTTTTAAGTTTATAATGAGCGCGGTAAATTTCAACAATTTTTCCATGAATTTTGTACGAAAAAATATCTTGGATACTCAGTTGTATCTAACTTGGCTATATGTTCTGGGTATAAGGTACAACATCTTCAAAGGTAACATTAGCAATGTTGATATAAGAATGGAATTCATTTCATGGAACATATTCTGCCGGCTAACATTCATAAAGATAAAGATACTCGTACTTTAAATGTCATACCGTAACTCGACACATCAGCTATTATAATTAAAAGCGTTAAGTCGAAATGGGAGTTCGTGTATTAGAACCATGTGTGCGGTTCGTCCTGGGAGCTGACCTATTATTTTTGTTATAACCAGGTCAGGCATGTGGTTAGGGCGGTGATGCCAAACCACATCGCCACACACGCGTGGTTATGCACGCCAAGCCGTCTCACACAAGCTGCAAGCATAATATATTGTGAGGAGAGATATAGATAATAAATAGCCCCTTTTGTCGCTTAATTTAAGGTATCTTAGCTAAGTTTTCAGGTGACAAGTAACCAAACTAATAGATATTTGAAAGATGCCCAATTCGACAGAGTAACACTATTTGAATAGATCTAAAAATGTTCGTCCAATGCACGTTTATTTATAGGTACTGCTCCACCACGTTGTCCTATGTTCCGAAGACTTCTAACAGTATATTCGGTATCATGGAAAATGATTTGACAAGTTGCAGTCGCTGGACGGATTCACAGAAGTTCATTTTAACACATTCATAAAGATAAAGTGTTAATTTTAACAAATTATAAGTTCGCATTGAATTTTGATTTAAACTTTACCTCTATACATTACTATTTTGTCATTATCCTAACGTTAATTTGTATTGTATTTAAATTACTTAAGTAAAAATAAAAGTTTTGCTCCAACGGTCAGTAAAAAAAAACTGTGGAATTGATCTGAAAAAGTAGTAGCCTAATATTGAAATACTATCACATCCAAATAATAATTGCCTGAATGTATGTTATAGGCCTTTATTATTGGCAACAGGAGCTATATTATATTGCACCATGTTTTTATTTATATTTCAAAGACCTCTTACGGTGTTAATAAAAGTTGATGTGTGTTTAAAAATAGCTCCCCGGCTAGTAAACTGCACAGGACGTCGCCAACAAGCGTATCCTGCTGACTTTACGAGGTCAGTCTCTCGTATCAAATCGATTTCATGTCTTATGAGGTTATGATTTGATATGATTGAACTCTAACAACATAGATTTATAGCGTAACAAGTGACAATCGTTACACTATGGGATACCGGTATATTGTTCAATGATATGATTATCTAATTTGAAGAAAAATATCGTAAGGAAACCTGAGAGTTTTCCATAAAGTTCTCAAAGATGTCTGTGAAATCTGCTTGGTGGAGTATGGCCTGTACTCCTCACGCTGTGAGAGGAGACCAGAGCTCAGTAGTGGGACAGTTTTGGATTGCAATGATGATGTTGATGATGATAGGTATCTGTCTCAAAGAAGACAAGTTAAAGTTTTAACAATTATCTGGTTTCCTCGTCAAAGTGTATTTCAGACTCTCAATAATAATAACTGCTTCATTAAGAGCGATTTTATTTGTGACATTATTTGTTATCCAATATAATTTAATTTCAGTACATTTCATTTTCATTTCATCCAGGTTAAACTATCTACAATTTAAGAAATAATTATTCCAATATGTATTGTTAAATGTAACTGAAGCTTTTCTTCAATTTCCTAAAAATATTTTTTATTTAGTTTACATTCACGTAACATCGGATAGTAAATAAAACGTATTGTACAGTTTTATTGCTGCGGAGATTCTGTTTTATTACGGTGCTCGTGTAACGATATAAAATCACATAGAGATCAAGAACATAAAAATATCGAAATCACTATAACGATTATAGAATCCTTGTGATGAAAGTGAAGGACAGCAATGGAAAAATAAATATGAGGGAATGCGCATGAAAATAACTGTCAAACAAAGATACCTACCATTATTATATTATGTAGTTAAGGGATTATAGATTTGATAAACGTTGGAAAATTCATCAAATCAAATTCGAAAAATTATAGGGAGCTTCAAGCAATTGTAGCTACACAGCGTATTTAAGTCAGGTAGACTAGTAATCTTTTGTATTTTGTATTAGAGTAGGTTCTCTTGAATTTTTTGTTTTTAGAAGTTGTAAGACTGTATAGAAATACTTTAGAAACGATAATAGTGTGTTGCCTTTGATGACCCAAATTATTGATATGTCTTACGGTGAAGGTAGATTATGAAGTTATGGCTTTTCGTATACTTACTATATTCACGTAAATGAAATTTATTTCTGGTTCAAACTTGGTATCAAATTGTAGATTACACTCTATTGACTGGTCGAGTCGCAGGATATAAATAGACACACAATACTGCACTAATCATCGAGGGGGCGATGAAAGCGTGTTATTGGTAACAATATTTGTACAAACAGAGATTAACCACGGTTTGGGCTTTCATAGTTTAGAGACAATATTGTGAAATAAGGGTTTGTTGCAGTCCTTATTTTATTAAGTAAAATTTCTTCATAGTTCTCGTATAATCTTAGAAGAAGGAAAAGTGAAATTAATAAAATGTTTTATATCACTATGATAGAAAGAACTTACAACCTACGATAGAAAAAAATCTTATCCTTTAACGAATCGAAATTGAAAAAATACTGCACCATGAATTTTTCAAATATTCTTTTACCACTTGTAGGATTTATAACATCTAAGGTATGGCAGAAATGTTAAATATCTTCCTGTAGTAATCATGGCTCTTGTGGAGCACGAAAGTTCTACAATAGACGCAATCACCGAGAGCTTTCAAAGTTCCGGCTGCTCCGAGATTCGACTGAACACTTAATGAGGACCTCAGTAATGCTGAGTCATGCTTCATGCCGAGGATTCAGGTATATTAACATTTTTTTATCCTTTGAGTATCAAACATGTTTCTCATT
The DNA here is from genome assembly GCA_001278395.1 of Lerema accius. Lineage (NCBI taxonomy): Eukaryota > Metazoa > Arthropoda > Insecta > Lepidoptera > Hesperiidae > Lerema > Lerema accius. The sequence continues at coordinate 67,408 of LGAG01019155.1, forward strand.
GCTCCTAACGAGGTATCTCGTAACTAAAAATAAAAGGTCGGAAGATTATAGGTAGAAGGCCTGGCTTTTTTACTTAAAAGATTTTAAAAAGACAATCCCATTTAATTTCAGAAGCCAATGGTAAAGCTATCCATTCAATTTTACATTTTGGTCTATAGATACTCTACAGCATGTGCAGAGGAGATTAGTTTGAGCTTACGTATTTATAAATGGAGCCCTTATTTCTAAGAACTCGTTATGGTTAAAACATGTTAGTGCTCAAAGAGTAAGTAGGTCATCCGGTAAGTACTTCAGTCAATTCTTCAATGTCAATAACTCCAACTCTTAGTAATCTTATTAAAAACAAATCACTGCTGTAAATTTCTACATCTGCTTTAGTGTCCATGATGTCCATTACACTGATAATACCTGCTTAAGGTCAAGAATACAAATCTTGTAAGCTGAAGCCATATCTGGCGGCGAGACATGTTAGCTGCTAGGTTGAGAAAGAAATCCATGTCAAGAGAAAGAAAAATCAGTGCCAATTCACGAGTCAACAGATAGCACGTGTGATTTCTTTGTATCTACGTATGTTTTGCTATTTTTTTCATCTCCTATAGATTGGTTGATCTCTTAATTTTCCACAAAATTACTGCTTACCATAAATTTTCGAATACCTTTCGTATATTCTCATTCACATTGGACAACTTAAGCCATGGAAGTGTTTCTACATTTTTAGTTTTTAATAGTTTAGTTGGTCCCTTGAATTATCTATACATTGGTATCACCTACTAGGTCCAACTGTGGCCAAAAACCATTCTCGGTCCCTCTCAAATACATCACAGTTTTTATGGAATTGATCTAGCCATTTAATTTTGCAAATTCTTCAATAATTTGGTTCAACATTATGGCACGTGATAACGGCATATATACCCGTCTGAAAATGGCACGAATCAGCGTTTACATTGTTTTTACAGTCTTGACCTGCATAATACTGCAAAATGCATTTGAATACTACGAGAAATTCCGATCTAAAATTCTATGCAATAACGACTCACCACTGATTAATGTTCGTACCTACTTAAAGCATTTTTATCTGCGCACATAAATTTATTTTATACCTTTTAAAGAAGGTGCGGAACAGCAGTAATATAAAGATTTTAAAATCTTTAAATACGCCACCATTAATTAATTCAATTGCTTGAGCAGTGGCTGAAAGCTAAAACGGAATTAAAAGCAAATTCTAATCCCGGACTAACCTTTAGATGAGCATTGCTTTGGCAAAAAGAAGTCGGGAAGCTTTTTTCAACGAAATGCCTTAACTGAAGGTTACGGCTGCGCTAGCAATTAACGGTAAATGCACGGAATAAGCTGATTTAGTTAAGGAAAAGAAATAATTAATTGGACACTCTAATTGAAGACAATTCCCGTCGGTTCCATTCAAGTTTCCTCTGTTGGCGGAAGCGATCGCAGACGAATATCAATCGACTATCGTCAAATGAATCGTGCGCCCATTTCCGTTGAAGTGTCATAAAAATGATGAACGGCATTTATTTTTATTACAAAATAAAAGGAACAAAAGAACATTACTTTTCTTCTTGTTATTTAGGTAAATCACACAAATTTAGAGTTGCTTGTGGAAGGTTTTCCTTACGGTGTATTTCTTAGCATATATCAAGCAAGTTACCTATGTTTTTGTACCTACTAAGTACAAAATAGTGACTTGAATTGCTTATAATCTCATGTGAAAGGCAGGTAGGCTAACGGGTAATAACCGTGTAACCTACAAGCCCAAGTAACTATTAGTTTAGGTTAGGTAAATGAAATTAGTTTAAACTATGTTCCTTGGTTAATAGGTTCCCGAAGGAGAATGGATAATTAATTTATAACTAAGATGACAATATTCAGACAGGACAATATGGTAAATTGTCTTATAGGAATTTAAGTGGTGATCACCAGGCAAGTGAGATCCGCGTTGGTTGGATTCTAATTTCCTTGTTGAGCGGATACGCCCGCAGGCGGAATACGAACGAGCAATCTGTTTGGAAATGCCTATCGGAGAGACTGCTTCCGATACTGTTTGAGATGTATTTTACGCTTTAATGTTTGATTAGATTAGTGTCGTATCGTTAAACTGTTGCATTTGATCTAAGATTCATGTTATCCTGGTCATCGCTTTTTTCTTATAAGTGTATATGTGGTGTTTTGGTAAATATGTTGACGCATCCATCGACTTGCATAGAAGACTATTATACAGTGGATTGTCACGGAGAAAGAAACTATATTGACAGTGTCCAAAAAGTGAGTAAGTTAGGTACACTAAATGGGAAAATTATAAGACCTATTTTCCGTGTCCATTGGCAGCTGAATAATGGGTGTTATAAAGAGAAGGGTCGATTATTAATGTGTTTCAATCATTTGCAACAATTCTCTGGAGTACATTGAAACTATTGGAAGCAAGTTTCAGAACTAAAAGGTAACGGGTAACGAATAACGAGTTACTATTGGCGGTTTAAATGAGAGCTGTGAATAGGGCTGCCGTCATACTCGTATTATAAATTGACTTGCGGACAAAAATTTTGCGAAACTCGGACATTTGCCAAGTTATTTGTTGGACATTTATATTTCTTGCTCAAATTATTAGAAACTTGTTTTAATTTGTTTCTTTTCTTTTAATTGATTAGAATTCAAATTCTTCAAAATATAAAAAGCGTCTGATTTTTTTAACTACCAGGACCTTTTATGACAGCACCATACGGTCATCCAGGGTTGCCCACTGAAATACGGCAGTTTGGAAAACCTAAATAGATGGCAGCCCTATGAGTTAATATTATGGGCGTACTATAGGAGAGTAGTACGCGGAACGAGTGGAACCGACGACGTGGAAACGGGACGGGGTTCAACGACCTCGGGCTCCACTGGCGGCTCCTGAGCGTCGCATAATGATAGCTAACTTGTATAATTATGTTACGAACATTAATTGCAGGGTAAAAGTGACTATGGCCATTCGCCTTTCATTAACGTTTTGTAATTGTGTAGTATGGATTATCCTTGAGGGAATATTTAGCTTGCAAATTAATTATGATGAATAGTGTTATTAAATAAATTAGGTACCTATGAAAGCACTTTCATAAGCTTTCGCTTAAAAGTAAGTTGAGAATTCTATTCATTTCAAATGTTTTATATGCATAATCTAATTAATATCTTTTGTATAAAAAAGAGATATTTCTATGACAGTCATAGTCGAAGTTTATTTAAAAAAGCAATGAGAATCGGAGAGTTCCTGATGTATTTACGAGAAAATAGCTCAGCGTAACATAGTAACATCAACAATAGTTAGGAAATATAAGAGTGTAATATGACACTTAATTACAGCGCCAATGTCATCCGTAAACTGCCCTCATAATTGAAGTAAACGTTATGCAAATGATACCAATGAGTGAAAGGAGGTTAAACCCAGATGCACAGGCTTTTGATTTATAACAATACATACTGTTGTCATTATGTCTTCGGAACTTGATGGTCCACAATGGAGCTCGCGAACAATGCGCCCGTCTCGGTAGTTTCACCAGGATGAAGTTACGCAAGAACCCAATAAAGTACCTTCGTATTACACAAATAAAGGTTATATTACAGTTTTATAGAACTATTTTATTACGTTTTATTACGTTGACCCGCATAAATGTGATATATGGTAAGGGTACTTAATTGAAAATTTCTAGACACGAGTTGATCTTAAATTGTGTTTTTTTTTTTAATTTTGGCTAGTCATCTCAAAGGTTATGATTTATTACGAACCTGTACAGAATGACAAAGAATTTTATAATTGTGAAGCAATGTTGCAAGCAGTTTTTATTGGGTCAAAAGTTAGTTAGACTCTGCAAGTGTGGTTGTATAGTCAAGCTTACCGCCAATACGGTTAACTGGCGCGCAATATACTAGCTTACAAGTCTCTTGTACCGTAAGTGAAAAATACCCGCGCCAATGAACCGCGCAGATGATAGTATATAGTGTCACATACACATTAACAATGTCACGCGTTTCATTAGCCCGCGCTTACCGACCGCGCAGGCCGGTAAGCTTGATTATGGAACCATCCTTGGAGTTCAAATAAACAATAATTTCCACAGGTAGAGCTAATAACATAGTAAGTAGGTACGCACGTGAACAAGCGCATGAGCTATTTATATATAGGTACGTATTTTCAGTCTGTTTAATTAGATTTTACGTAACATTACTATAGCTACCAATTAACAGTATAACATTTGTGAAATTCTAAATTGTCACAAGTAATTAACTTAGGAAAGGGCTTCGTATTGTGACTACGACCTTCAATAAATGATGGAAGGAATCGAAGTGCCGCGGAGAAATTCAATATTGTTAGGGAAACGGTTAATAATTTTCCCTTAGAAATTGAATACTCTTCTGCTTGTAGTACTAAACTATTTTGAGGTAAAGCTACGAAAGCTCCACCCAATAATTCCCTGTTTCATGAGCGCCAAGAGCAATACTAACAGCTTGTCTTTACACACAGAATAGAATTTAAAATACATCATTCCAATGTCTGCCTCGCCGGGAATCGAACCTACGACTTAGAACTGCAGTTTGGCAAGGTAATCGCTAAGCTATAAGGGTCGCCATTTTTCTAAGGCTTCGTGTTTACGACTGCGACCTTCGCTTAGGAACGGAAATCAGTGTCGCGTGAGAGTTCAATATTACTATTATTACGTTTAATTTTGTAACAAAGCACAGATTTCCGTTATTTTCGGATACTTTTATTTAATTAATCAAATGTTACAAAATCTTAACTTGCATATTACATAAGCTTACAATAATATTACAATGTTTGTAATTGAGTGTGCACACATAATATAACTAATATTTACAAGTGTCTAAAATAGTTATTTAAAAGTAAAGTGGCTTTAAGTGTCTAGTTAAATAATTATGTACGACAATTGACATGCATAATCGTTATGTAACATGTACGAGTATGTATGTAACAAGGATGACATGTTTTAATGATGTACGATCTTAGATAATACTTAATTATCATTAAATATTCTTCAACTATAATTGTTACGACCCGTATAACTCATATGCAATTGCTACCAGCACCTGAGTGATTACAACTATAACAATTAAATAATATTATTACTCTTGTGATGCTCAAGATGTGCAATGAATATAACAAACCATATAAAATATTTCTTATGAATTGTTAGATAGTAAATATAATTATTTATATTAGTTTGTTATACCTAATGATACCGCGGTAAGTAAAGTATTTGACGTCATTTGTTGATTGGAAGTCGAATTTTGGCTTAAAATATCCTCCGAAAAGTACCCTTAGTTAATCACATAATTAGTAGAATCATTCGGATTATGATACTATTTTCTTTTAATGTCTATCTTCATACAAGCAGATTAAGGAAATCTGATTCGTATTGGGAATTAAACCAGACCTGACGCTAGCGTAGCGTAGCTCTACCTAGGTAGAGTATCTATTAACTGTAGCGCGGGTCGTCTCTACATTAAGTACTCTACACCCAGTCTTAGAATTAATATTCCCTGCGAATAATGAGGCCTTAATATCGCGGTGAATGACAGTACCTAATAGAGACGTGACGTCTTTTGACTGTCCATGTTTGATTCATGGTGCGACGCTCAAGTATTTGGTTACATGTACTTATTCAATGTAAATACATTATGTATGGCATTCTTACTTGGGGGAATTCACGAATTTTTAATCCGAATAATTTTAGCCGAAGAAAACATGTAAGGAAAATGTTTGTAGATGACACAAACATGTGTCATATGTACCTATACCTATTGTAACTCTCGATTTATTTTGTGGTCTATTTTGTAAGTACCTACCTATTTACCTGTTAAAGGGTATGACGACAGCCTATATGCATTGCAATATAAAGAGCCCAATAGTTAATAATCGCGGTAGGTCTATAATTATATGCATAAATCATTTTATACAATTCGATAACCGCAAGCGTATTACCTACATGCATGAAATCACGCATTGTACTACATGGTCCGGTATAGGTACCTAATGGTTATTAATAATTATAATTTAACGATCGACATGACTCAATGGTTAACAATGATCGCCGAGAAATGGGTCCTGGGTTCGATTTCCAGTTAAGCAAAAATATTAATTATGATTTAAGTTTTTGTGCTTGGCCTGTTTGTGTTCTTTGTCTATTTCTATTTTCCACTGCACCTATGAGTAAGTGTATTTTATTCATTGTAATAAAGTGAATTTAGCAAAACTGGAAATTTAACAATCGTTTAAGTCCGTAATGAATTAACTTTGAAATAATTTTGACCCATTTGCTTTGCTATACCGCTGTCGTTGGCTATAATAATTAATGTCATGCACACATTGCCCAAATTCACCTGTCGCGTTCTAGTTCATTGACATTTTAATAATATTCGATGTGTTAACAAAATATTGTTAACTGGCAAACTGTTTGCCTTGTAGGGCGGGAAATACCTTTAGGAAGAATAGAGTCCAGAATTAGTACAAACAAATTTTAGGTTGTGAATGAAATAATAAGTAGATAGGTATTTCGAGACAAGAAGCTACCAAGTGCTAAAAAATAGGTATAATAAATAACCGCAATCGTGAACTGTTTGTGACGCTATAATACTTTTGTCGTTCGTGCAATACACCGACCGGATGATTAAATAGAAATGCACTGTATTCATTAAAATCGAATCCTGCAAATACATATCTATATTGTCGTAATAAATGCGTCTGCCTGAACGACGACTTGAAAGGTATTTGAACCCGAAGCGATAAATGTAAATTTCTGAAACTACTGGAAATTCATATGAACAGCGTAATTGATACGAAATATTCGAAACTGACAGGGATAAAACTACTCAATAACATTGTGGCTACGATTTAAGTAATAAATGTCGTTTTCACTCATAAATCTGAAACTTGAGGTTGAAACGAGGTCTCTAAGACTTCAGGACCGCTGAAAAATCGACTCTTTGAGATGTGGTGTTGGAGATGCATGTTGAAGGTTCTATGGACAGTGTTTCGCCGGAAAAATTCAATCTTTAGGATTGAACTGCTCATAACTGACAGGAGTGACTGAGTTCATTGAATAATACAGAGTCCTTAAGTTGCTTAGACATATTGGCATTTATTGTGGTGGTTCGACCTATCATTGTGTCATACGGGTCATGGTATAAGCTTGACCAAAACGTAAGAAAAAAAAAGAACGGCTTAAATGGATTGACAATAATCTGCAGAAGATAGTTGATATTAAAAGCCGCCCACGAAGCTTATGCCCAACAGTGGCCGATGGATGTCCATGGACCCTGGCAATAAGAAACTTTACTCAAATCCAATTCCGACTGAACATTTTTCTTATTCAGAAACATCAATAGTACCACATGTTACAGCGATATGAATAATAAGTAGTATTTTTACACAGCCCTCTATCTTGCGAAACACGACCTTGTCGTGACAGTAAATAAATCTTGTAGTCAATATTTGTGAAGCTTTCTGTAGCGAGATATTGAGACAAACAAAATTTGTATGGAGGTAATATGAAAGCGTAGCTTTTATGCCTTTATGCTCTATCAAAAGAATCGTAGATAAGAGTAACATGATATTTAAAGAATGAAAATGTTACTTATTAAAACAAATGCTATAAGTATTATTAAATAAAAAATACACTATAACTTTAGTTAGATTAGTTTTTAATAGAACGATTGCAAAAAAAATGTTTAAACATCTAAAAATCCTATTACGCATTTAGATCACAAACACTAAGTTTACCAATTGGTAGAAATAATCTAGATTTGCCCATTGCAGATTATCTAGATTGTAAGTAAGTGCCTGTCCTTAATACCTAGCTACATAATCTAAATATCTACAAAATAATTTGATATAAACTAAAATAGAACAAGTATTTTCCAATCCTGGGTTTTCAAAATGTCAGAGTGCGCGTAAATGGCAGAGGGTGACTTTATGACTGTAGCATAATTGAATCTTAGGGGTTGAAAGTGACAGGATGTTATTGCTGTATTTAGAACCAAGTACTTTTGATTCAATTCTATATCTAGAACTACTAAAATTTTCTAATAACTAAACATAATAATATAAATGACGAAAAGATTCGTATTGGAATCTTGTTTTTTAGAGTAAGATCGAGACAACAAGTAACTGTCATAAAGGGCAATAATTAATTATAAATATAATTATAATCATAAATTTCGATTACCGATTAAATAAAGACGATACGATACAACATAGCGTTAAATACTTTATAGCATAAATATCATTGTACTTAATTTTATTAGCGTCATCAATATTAAAATATGCATGACAATAAGATTTACAACGCAAATGATTACACGAGTCGTCAGTACACGAGGAAGGGTTTGCATTCGAAGCAAATCTAATATGTGAAACCAATGATAAAACGATATATGTCGTACATACTGATTATCATGCGATATACAAAACATAATGTTAATAAATTGAACTGTTCCTAAACACAAACAAAACAGACTGGAAACGTCGTATTAACTACTTATCGTGACAATGTCATCATTAATCAAGATATTGATAAAGTATTTTTTGATTTCAACTTGATTACCATTATCGACGCACACATCGTTTTTACCATAATTATCGAAGTAAGTAATTTTTATTATGAACTATGTCAACATTTAAACAAACCATAACAAACGAATAACCAAGAAGTATATTCTTATCAACATCTAACTATTAACTGACTAAAGGTCCCGTATGTTCCACGATATCATACGATGCAAGCAGGAACCCCGTGGAAAGGGGTTCCGTCGACATCTATGACATCCACATAGTCGTAACAATATGACTTTAATGTATTGAGTACAATAATTACATAAGCACATACATACAATGTGTAGTAATTATTGATCACTAAACTCGATTTGACTTGTCATTATTCATATTGATCGGACAATTTAAATAATGTCATAATTCATCATTGCGTTATAACAGACATAGGCTTTAAGGCTGGATATAGACGGACTGTTTTAAGCTAACAGAAACGTTTCCTTGAGCTGTACGTCTATGGCTAGCTTTATCGTGCGCTGATTGATACAAGAACATGTTTTCGAAAGTAATTTACTTACACACGTGATTGCCTTATCACTATTACAGCTTATCGATAGAGCAAAGGCTAAATCGGTAATAAACATCTAAATTATACATCATTATTTAATGAATTTTAGTAATTGATTGGTCATACGTTTGTGTTTTCTATAGGGTTATATAAGCCTGCTTTGAAATGGCAACGACAACGGTACGAGGACATTCAATTGTAACGCAAATAAACATTGTACTAGAACATACCTTTTTCAATTTATTTATTAAAGATAGAATAGATAGTAGGATCGTACACGACCTACGATCGTACGATGGTATACAGAAAGGTATAATTTTTTTTATCAATATGTAGCGATGGTAGAGTGGCCTTGTAGAGTTATTAATTGGCTCTTTATGGGGTCTGATGACTTTTACGGTGAAAGCTTTTGAACTTATAAGTCTTGAATGTATTTTACAAAAAATGTTTACTTTCTTATTATATTTGTGAGTAAATTAAATTGCTGATTTGAATTATTCTTTGAGAGTGGTAAAAATAAATTTCAATCTAGAAAACGTAGAAGTGAAAATTCGGTTATTTTTGAAAGTTTAATTTGAAAATGAATAAATTAATAACTTACCTATTTACCTAAATCCAGTTTTATTTTTATTATACGATGAGGATCAAAATGTAAAAATTACAAGCAGAAAGAGTTCGTTGATCCATTTAAAATGGCGGACGCGCACAAAATGTTCGTTCATCTTCATGATAACTTCCGGCTCACAACGTGATGTAGCGATGTCGGATGTCGACAGGATAATGATCATCATTTACTTTGAGAACGTCAGAATTATTTAATACAGCCGTGTACAGTGAATATGACTTCGATTAAAGAGTAGAAAAGGATATATCGTATTATTTCTTTAATGTGTTATTCTATTACAAATTAATAATCACTAGTTTATGACATAGGTCATTGTAGATACCCCAATATTGAATTAAAACACTACTTATTAAAGTCTTAATAACATCTATAACATAAAGATTGTTAAGTCACAAAATACAGCAGCTCACTATTTTAAAACACAAACCTACAAAAGTAACGCGTAGTAGTAAAACTAAAAATTGTACGCTTAAATTATCCTTAACAGCCTCTGGGTGCATAATATTGTACTACACTCGAAATTTCACTGCACTCTTATATTTTCCGGTAAAAAATACTGCAGGCAGCAAGAGGCTTTAGATTTATTCGCCTGCGCCACAACTTTTGTGCCGAATAAGCTAGAATTTTTCACTGCGGATTAGAGTGGAATAAAAGGCTGTTCGCAAATCGTCTCTATAGACTTCTTTAAATTACACAAGGGGATTGGCATTTCCACCGTCACTGCTACCTTACGTTGAAGGTAAATTGGTCAAATCTCTCGTAGTAGATACGGTGCGGTTTATTCATAACCTAGAAATACGTATTGTTACCTAACACACGTGAAATTGTACAATGTTATATTGTTTAAATGAATATACGGTGTACGTGTGTACGGTCGTCACGAGGACCTCGATATGTTAAAATCAGTCAAGTCATTTATGTTGTTGGGCATGCTAAAGAAATGGACATAATACACATACCTTTTGCCAAGTTGTGTAAAAATAGTATTCGATACAGTTTCGCATTACTTTGTTTCTAAAGTAATTCTCACTTATAGCTGATAGTGTCATATACTCTTACTGTAAGCCATAGAATAAGTAGGTATAATCTATAGCAGAAATGCAATCGGACATCAGTTTGGCTACGTAAGTTATCGCGCGGCTTATTTACTAATCCTATTTAGACCGTCGGCTAAATACCCGGTCGTGTTATAAGCATTATATAAGCAGCTCATTACAGTACTTAAGCCGCATAAATGCAGGGTCTGGCCGTGTCCAAGGACACTGCGACAAGGGCAGGGGTAAGTACAAGATTTTAATTGTTTTTGTACAGTAAGCAACGACTTTAGTATTTTGAGGTTAGTTACTATTTTCATAATTTCTATCTTAAGGGCTGGCAAATTTTATGTTCAATACAAGTCCCGTGTTAGATGAGTACTGACACTAATAAACATTATTTTGCACATTCATAGTTTTAATAACAACCGTCAGAGGTTTTTCCGAAGAAAGAAGAAAAAAATAAGTGTTGCACATTTTCAATAGTCATTATTATTGCTACTAATATCATTGAAATCGATGACAATTGATGTTAAATAACTTCTTTCTTCGTACATCTATGACATAAAAATCCCATAAAAGCACCGCCAAAGAGAAAGATGATTAAGAAACGCCTTTCTCGGGATAATCCTCGTTTTGAGGCCTCTCACTCATTCTGTTGTGAACGAATATTTGTTTGTCGTAAAGTTACCCTGTAGAAAAAGTTAGCAATTCTCTGAGTGCTTCTACTGATGAGTGCGTGCCTTACTGTGCTTGACCCACATTTCGAATAAAAGACTAGTCTCCGAGAAAGAGAAATGGCTCAGATAAAAGTCTGTTCGCAGCTTTCATTCGCTCTTTGAGTGTCCATGTCGTTTAACAAACTAGTTCATGTAAAGAAAATTTTTTAATACCTTTATACGAGGCTTTCAATGGCTTTTAAATTATAAAATAGTTTTTAAAAAGTTTCCTGATTTAAAAATCTGCATGTAACCCTATCTTTACAGACCTCAGAAATGCATAAAATATCTATTAACTAATATTGCAAGCACTTCAGAGTTTGACGCACACTACCATACTACGTTTGATGTCATGATACACACGTCATACAGAGAACCTGATTGACACACTGTTAATGTATACTTTGACATCTGTCAGCTAGCGTTATTCATAGACTACTAATAGTCTATAGTCTATTAATATGGTCAAATTTCGACCAAAAATGTTTCCTCTATTATATCTCCAATAACATAAGAAATTTAGCTAATTAGAATGATAGAATAGAAAAAATAATCCATACTTTTAACACGCCCTGAAAAAGCTATTCATTCACGAGTGAATTCCAAACGTCGAGTCAATCTTTCAATTCTTTAATTCAGGGTCGGGCATGTCATGATAACATCTTATTACACCCTGCTACTGCCAAATAAATCACAAAGCTTAAGGCCTACTAATGAGAACTCCGAAATGAAACGGACTTGGGAATTCGATAGATGAAAAAATTGGACATTGTTTTTATTAAACTTGTTTCATCTGAAACCGTATCATGTTACGAGTAAGACATTGAGTAAAGGTAGATGGGAAATTCTTGTACACTTCAATGCAGCATGTCCTTACGATTGTAATTAATAATTACATATTACATGACAGTCATTAAGACATGTCGTTTAACCCCTTCGCTATTAGGTACGCACTGTAACAACATGGTAGAGTACTTTTAAGGCCTCAATTACGGGTCTGTGGCCGCTAATGGGTTTAAGCCATTGTGTAAAACGTCGTAATGAATAATAACAAAGTGGACGAAAATGACTGTAACTTCGAATTATTTGACGGAGGTAAACACCACTTAGGTACTAAAAATACATAGTACGTATAAACTCTTACAAGAGAATTATATTTTTTGCACTATAAGTTTCCAGTGGGGAGGTGACCATATATCTCCTATTAGGGATGTCACTTGTTCTTATCAACCTACGAGTATATACTCGTACGAGTACATCACATGACCAATATAAATTATTGTTATGAAACAAATCCAATTTGAATTAAATCAGGTATTAAATTTGATTTCACTGGTTTAGATCAATCAAATCAATCGACTCGGCGTTCTCTAATATTATAGTTGAATGACAAACATCGTCCTATTGACTTTCGACTTCACCCGTCGTGCGCTACTCGTATTTTGATGACATACTTGATCTTCAGAAAATGTATGGTGAACACTCGTCACGGACTCATATGCAATAGAAATCAACGATGAGTCAATCCCTTAATCGAATACGTTAACATAAACCGTAGACGTTTTCGTGATGCGCAGAAATAACCCACCAGTTTACGAAGTAGTAGCGTGCAAAGAGAATAGTTAAGACGACGACGTTACTTTTGAAATTAGCCGCTCTGCGTGAAAGCCATGACCTCAAACGAAGGTCGAGACGGTGGCAGCCTGCGATGTAGCCTATGTACTAATCCCTTGGGCTTTAACAGAAGAACGAACTTTTGAAATACCTCATACTTAATTTTAAATTTATGTTAAGCACGCGACTCGAGGCAACGCTAAGTTAATTGTATGTTTTACTGTTTACGTTTTATTTAACAAGGTACCTACAAACGTCGAGTAAGTGATTAATATTCAGACAGTTAATCGCAATATATAATTTTTGGTTCATAAATTAATCATGCCTTTTTAAGCATTAACATAATGCCCTACAAGTTTATTCGCGTTCTTAGTTATATTTATTTATGAATCATAATTACCCATAAGTTTTGAATATCAGTAATTCTGTCCTCATAACTAATATTATAGAATAAAACGTAAAAATTATCCTTTAAAATGTAACAGTTGGTGTAATAATAATAATTATTACCTATTCAGAATACAAACAAGTGAAGACAAAATCGTAAATTAGATCGCAAATGGATTAAGCTAATGCGTCAGTCTCGTAATAAACTGATATTAGTATCCGAATTATGTCAATGGGCCTGTTAAGTTATATAGGTCAGAGCATTATTTCGCGTCTCGCTTACTTGGAAAATGTTTTCAACTCCGTTTAGAAAAGAGGAGTTAATACGACGTGTGTATCGGACCAGAAAGGAAAGGGTTCAGTTATTTGAAAAACGAGCTTGTTACTTAGAATACTACTAAGGTAAGGTGGGGTAAGACTAACACTTCTATTATCTCGATATGCACTTGAAGAAACGACATGTGTGTGTTTTAGCTGAGAACATTTACGTTTGTTCTATCTTACAGACTGGAAGAATTTCTTATTTAAGCTATACGTATCGATAATAGACAGTGTTAGTCTTGCCCCGTGTGTTAGTCTTACCCCACCTTACCTTATATCTTTATTATTGTAAACAAGAAATAAAGGCCAACTAAATTCATGTCACAGCACTTTGTCGGCGTTATACATTTATGCAATTTATTTGTTCATGCCAAATTAGAGCTTTAACGGATTTGGCGACTGTATCTACATTTTAATACTTGAATAGGTCAAGTTTGGACCCATTTTTAAAAATAATTTGATACAGACTTACAGACACGTCACTCACACAACAGGATCTCCCTTTACAGACAGTTGGTTTGGATTTGACATTAACAAGATAATTGTTTGGTACAGAACCCTAAAATAAATCTTTTGAACAATAGTAGTTTTATTTGACGTATAAATGTTTCGACTGACTGACTACTGAAAATTAAAGTGAGACGTTCCATAGGGCAACGTTGCGTCGTAAGTCTCCATAATCCAGGTCACATTAATACTCTGGCTAAAGTCCAGATTATCAGTGTTTATTTATACACAACAAATCCCTTTGAAACATTTTATACTGAACAAATATACAGATATGTGAGATACAAGTAGCATTGATGATGGTATTTTCGTAATTGTGGAAAATTTTAGTTATCTTGATAATCTTTTTAGTTTCGTTTCTTTAGGTTTTCGATCAGAATTTCGTCTCATATCATAGCAAAGAAGGGGTCGTTAAGACATATCGAAGTACTAGAGATGTACTAGGGTGGCATAAGATCTTCCGCAAATCGGAATTCTGAAGCTTAGCGTAGTGTATTCTTCGACTTCTCAAACACATATTGACCCTGGTGTAATAACGCATCGAGCCCAATTAATAAATACTAGGAAAACATAAATAGGAAGGAGCTAATAAAGTCTTGAATATGCTACCAATAACAATGCGACACTACGCTTCCGTATTCGAAACAATAACGTATCGTAGACATCGCGTGAGATCAAACTTGGTTCGGTCGATTTCGCAAACATTTCTAAACTAAATATTGAGTGTTTATATAAGACAGACACGCAGTACAGTTGCCACGGAAATAGGTGTAAATATAATACAAATAGCTGGATAAAGTGAATTTCGAACCTAGTTCTGTATTAACTTGTTCTTTTACTGTTTAACAGTGTATTCTAAACTTAAAAGTTCCAACATTCTAAAAATTCGGTTGCAATTGTTTTTGTTGCACTCCTACTACTAAGAGTTGGTGACTCTCAGCGTTGAGACCGCCTATTGTATTGAACTTCTTTGGTTTATTTACTCCTTAACTTTCAGTCCTTTCTTTTTTCTTTCTGTATATATTTTTATAGTCTTTTAAAGCTTTCAATCGACTTTCTGTAGATCCAACTTTGGTGAACCTCAGCTGAGAAAGCAAACGGAATTCACCTATTGAAGTATTCAGCTTTCACCGCTGCAGTTAGTGCAACTTTAAATAGAATGCAGACTTGGTGCGGTACTAAATTACCCATTTAATTATACTCCAGGCTGTAAATGCGTGTTCTTGACTATAAATCTGTTATAGACGAAGTAGAGAGCTGCCACAGCTGGCATTATACTATGTATATTCAATATGTACGTACAATAAGATGAATAAATGATAACCCTAACGTTTTAAAATTAGTACCTAACGGCTGTCTTCATTACTCTATCCATCTATAACCGATAAATCTGTTGCTAACTGTCAAAGTCTCCTATGTTGGTATGTCGCATGATAACTCAGTTCATCTAAACCAGAGGTTCTCAAACTTTTCCTCATTCACCACTATTAAAAATTTGATGATACCTACTGGAGGACCCCTGATCCCAAAGTCGAACGCTTAATTTTTTTTAGGAATATCGTAGTCGAGAAATTTGATTAACACGATCGGTAAGAGACGTTAAACGCGCCAGTGATTATATTATATGTTAGAAAGATTAATACCGCGTCTAAGAACTAAGAGGGCGAGTTTTTACAGTACCTCCTCGCAGTCGTCGGACCGGCAAAAACTACATATTTCGACCGCAAAAACACATTTGAGGTCAACGATCGTTGGTGCGATCGTTCACTCGATCTAATCTCGATTTAATGCATTTTTCGATCGACAAAGTTTTATGGTATTTGCGGGTTAAAATAGTCTTTCACTGTTTCATTTACATTCTTCCCAAATTATCCTATCCATAATTATACTTCCCTAATTATTTAGTTCCAATTTATTTCTAGATCAAGTTTTAAGCTCAAAAGTAGAATAAAATTTTTTGTCCGAGTCATTTGTCTCGTAATGAATTCGAAACGAAAGCATTCCTTTAAGTGTATTAAGTACCTAAATGTTATACATAAATTATTTAGGCTATAAAAGCCTTAACCCATTAGCGGCTTATTGCAGAGTCTGTCCTCATAATTGGGGCCTACAATGCCTACATATCAAAACGTTACCTGTATACGTAAAAGAAATCTTTACAAAGGACAATTTTGATATTCAGACCCTTTCGTGGCAGGTGTTCAATTACAGTAAATTGGAGTTTTACGAGGTCGCATCGGGTTGACTAAAACGTGTGTTATTATAATGGTTTGTTACACTAACGTGACTATACTACTGACGTAAATTGTGATAGAATGGGAAATTATAGTATCTACTATCTACCTACATTTTACTTGCACGTAGTTATGTAGGCGTAATAATAAATTGGTTATAAAGAACAAATGCATAACAAAAATATCTACATAATAGACTTACAGTTTCTGACAAACTTTTTGTATAAAGGGTTTTTAACTTTTCATATTTTAAGCAAATTTAATTAGGTAATTATTATTCCATACCTCTGATATAGAACGGTGACTGTCGAAAAATAGTTCACCTTTGATTCACTTTTATATCAATCAGATTACTCAAATAGATACGTTAAAAACGGGTGACCTAGAATTCTCATTCTAGATTTAAAAATCCCTGAGAACATCAAAATTTTTCTCTCATACATTTTTACCGCGGTCGTCATGTCTGAATTTTTTTTAATTGTCTCTAAATATTGCAACTAGCGATCATAAATATTAAAAAGAAAGAAATCATAATTTAACCAAAACTTTTTTAACATTTAATAAACTTTAAATCCACTTGACCTTCCAATAAGTTTAAAAAATATGTATTTTTAATTTTGTACAGCTATAATCTATTAAAAACTTTTATCTAGGCGTTTTGTAGGCTGATGATTCAATGATTGCTTTTCCATTATCCCCGTCTGTAAAAGTTTACCGTTATATGAACTGTGGGTAATTAGCGGGAGTGTTTTAATAACATCGCGCTGGTTTTCAAAACGCGAACATCGGGGTTAGTATCCGGTATTCGTGTTAACCGTTCATCGTTTGTTACGGTTATCTTCAAAGAGATACGAGTTGTTATACTGATCTGCATTATCTTAACTACATATCTTTCGGTCGATTTTGTTTTTTTTTCCGCGCTATTTTATTGTTTCTTTTCATTATGATAGTAGTATGAATGTTGTAAAAAATGTTAGGTACTTAACTTATTATTCTTTTTTAGTTTTTAATAATTAATTAAAATTACAGTTTCGTCGTATTAATTTTTATTATGTAGAATTCATACATTCATAGATGGTGTAAGAGTAATATGTTAAATTGAGTTTGTTATAAGAAAAATTAATAATAAAGTTATACAAAATATTACAACAGATGTTTAACTGTATACTATGAATGAAGTCAATCAATTAGCTAAAATGTTATTGTTCATAACTCGTAATTTATACAAGAGGAAGTTTTGCCGTACAGAACTTTTCTTGAATTTGAAACAAAAGGTTTGAAACCTGTCAATACAAAAGTTTCACTTCATGAAATTCGTCTAGAAAACTTTTACAAACAGATCCAGGAATACTTTACGAATTGTAGTCAAATGACTTCGCCTTGACTTCCTAAAGCGAGCCTTTCGTTATGTAATTTAAAGTTGTTATTATGTAATGTAGTTGAGTGATCATTTGGCATTCTCACCTTTCTATTGTGAAGTGAGTAATGTGTGTTATAAAGATAACTGGCTGTACTACCATAGAAGTAGGAGTCTAAAGATTTACTTAAATGGCTTTGTACACATTGATTTATTACCTTAGATATTATCTCGTTAAGATTGTACAGTTTTTATTTCTTAAATTGAGAACACATCAACAATTGCAGCACAAAAAATTGTCTGTGATATTTATAAACTTAACACCATTTTAAAGTTAACCTATTTTCCTGGATTGCTCATAAGTTTGCGCTACGTTTCGGCAGCATTGTTAGTTTTAATTGTCGTAGAGTGCCGGGGCAACGGGACAACGGAAAACCGGGACACCGGGGCAACGGGACACCGGGACACAGGACACCGGGGAAAGGCGTTACGTAAGCTAGTTACATGAACTTGTTGAAGACCCCTGATTCCTACTCTATTTATTGTTGTCGATGACATGCGCAGTCATATAATTTCACACACTTATTTTCTCCCATTATATTGCCTGTGTCATGGTTGAAATGATTGTAACAATACTCATTACAAAAGACCATGACCCGTGATTATTTTTTACAATTGGAATCAAATTATGGTTTACTATTTTGTTATTTTTTAGTAGTAATAAAATAAAAATTTCTTCTTGTTACATACGTAATTAAAACTAAGTACTTAAATAGATACTACTTTAGGTAAAAAAATCTATCAAAACTGCTTGGGACCTAATTATGGTGTAGTTAGAATCTCGCAAATAAAAAATATTTTTAATAAAAAAATAATAGTAATACAAATGAAATAGTGTTGACCTGGTAAAGTAATTTAGTGAAATGAATACCTACGAGAGATGTTATTCTACAAGCAACTTCAATCAGTCATGAAGAGGGTTCTACACAATAGCATTGTTTCAGGTCTCCGGTGGTAGAAAATTGTTGCATTGTAGCGTTGTGAAGCCCCAGCTCTTAAATGAATCATTTGCGGCCTGGCGGGTATAAATATGGCTCTATTTTTAGCAGTATTCATGCTCTACATTTTCGATGTTACTCTAGATTACGGTGTTGAAATAGAGCCGTGAGATACTCTTAGTTACTGGTATAAAGGCTGCCTGATGGGAGTGGTGGCCAATGACTTCTTGTATTAGTAGAGTAAGGATCGAACTGTCGGGCTCTACGTTTGCTTTTAGTTAGTTTGATATAAAATTGGACCTAAAATCTTCCATTGCAAGTCAACGTGACAAGGTCGCTAACCGGGCAAATATTAATTTTTTGGTCGATTGAAAAATATTTGTGTCAATTAAAAATCTTACGGGAATGTTATAGTTATAGAATAAAATACATGGAAATATTAACTACACGTATCTAATAACAAATACAACAATAATATCATTATCGTATCATAACTAGTTATCTTTGTTGGTGGTGATTTGATTTTGTACTGTATCGTTCTATTTTTAAACTGTATACTTACCTAGTTCTTTTTTTCGAAACATGAAGTTTGTTTCATTTATTAGGACGGCACAAAATATTTTTAGAAATATATTTTTGTATCACAAAGTATTGCGCATTGTTGCAATAGATTCACTCTCATTCGTAACAAAACATTTTTGCAATGCCTTATACTGTTATCGTTAGGTAAAATTAAATTAAAGCTCTCTTTCAGTAGTCTATATTTTATATGACACGAACAGACTTCAATTGGACTCTTATTTCTTTAGAGTAAAAAGACGTCAAACAACTGTCGTAAAGATGATAAGGAACCATGCAGTGTGATGCGGGAAACTTTTTTCGATCTTTTAGTAAGGTAGTAACTTCGTAACATATTTTTAACTAGACGACGCCCGCGGCTCCACCCGCGGAAAAGTAGTTGAAAAAAATGTTGGATTCTTCCTAAGCGAACCTATAATCGGGATAAAATCTGTCCTATGTCCTATTCCTGGATGCAAACTATCTGTGTGCCAAGTTTCAGCTTAATCCGTTTAACGGTTAGAGCGTGAAGGAGGAACAAACATTCAGACATCCAAATTAGTAGGATTTAAAATATATGTCCATAGTAAACAAAATTTGTAAATTGTTTAATACTCTTGACAATTCGTGTTCTGAAAATGGGTCAGCAGATATGCTGTCCACATTCATTACAATTTCTGCTGTGTACAAAACAATATACATATTTGTATTTGTTACGTGATAAATGCGTTACAGTTGTAAAATAAAACAATGGCTTGCGAAATGCTGTTACAATGATAATGACAAATCGGTCTAAAGGTCGCATTAGTTTATAGGCCGTGAAATAGAAAATTATAAGTCACACTACAAGTATTAATGGAGTTCTACCCAACTTTGTTCTTTATAGCTTTTTGTATTAACAATTCTCCATTGCGTTTTCCACTATTATTTATACCTAAAATTGAGCTAGTAGTTACCATGTCATATTTATCAGTTTATCTACGGGAACAATTATGCTCACTGATTTACAAAACCAGTAAGCCATTTCGAGAAAAGAAATAGGGTTACGAGATCATTTATTTAGACAAGTTGGGAAGTTCTACAGGAAATGATAATTTACAAACCTAAATGTCAATTCAGAACTGACCGATTCTATGTTATCTTTATTTGACCTCATTGCGCTTTCATCGGTAGAACTTTGAAATCGCCGTGAGCGTCACCAAAATTCTGCTCCCAATCGAGCATGACAGTTATAGAGTAAATTTGTCAAACCCTCGTCACTGTCAACTAGAGCCTCAAAAAGTTTGTTGACATCACGAGACTATCTAAGCGCATTATATAATAACGAAGCTAAGCAATTTCGGATGTAAATAACCTTGATAGCTTCGGTAAACTTATAACTGATAAGCAAATTTTATACGTCAGAACTTGTTCAACAGTTTTTCAATAATTTTCCGTAGAAAACAGCTTCTTTATCGCATTTTGAGAAAGTTTTTAGGTCGAGAATAAGAAATTCATGACGTGATTTGTAATTAAGTATTTAAATATAGAACTAGGAGGCTGAGATATTGGTAAATGCTTAACAAAACCTAAGTAAACGGTCCTTTAGTCGTCTTAGATGGGCTATCCAAGCCTCCCTTTCAAGTATTATCCTTGAATACTCTTGAACGCAAACAATTATCCCTGAAACTTGCTGTAGATCGTTGAATTAAATGTCAAACAGATGATTATTGGAATTTCTCTTTTAGAAAATCGTATTGATCGCAAACAAATGAGTAATTAATTTCTATTAGTATTATTAATTATTAGTTACGAGTTCTAAAAGTACCAAAGATTATGGCATAGTCCGTAAAAATAGCTTTAGGTTTATAATGTTGTTATAATTACAACTTCCAAAGTTTATTTCTGCATTAACTATTGTTTTTTATAACCAAAGCTTTAGGCCGAGTTCTTCGAAGGACCGTCTCGGGTCGAAAGGTTTGAAAACGCAGACAAGTTGTTTTATCAATTGATGTTCGTCATAGTGTGTAAATACACGTTTCTCGTCTTATGAATATACGACTAGACTAATATAATTAGCATGTACATACACACGTGAATTGGTGGAATAAACAAAATTTGGACATGATTTTGACGTTATTAATATAAACTCTATGTAGAGTTTGTTGTCTCAAATTATAGAAATCAAAGAATTTGAAGGGCTTGGTTTTGTAGAAAAAATATTTTAGGTTTGTTTTCTTTGTATTCACAGTGCGTAATAAATATTGGGCATTTGATACAAAGGAAACTAATTTATTGTTAGTGGGATGAATATTTTTAACACTAAATATTTTATGTAGGTACTTACTGGACCTATTACGTAAATTGTAATGAAGTAACAATTAAGTATTTTTGAGTTGTATCGTGCATCAATATGATGGTCGCGTGTTGATTTCAATTTAAACGTGAACTTGCAGAATATTAAATAGTAACACACACTTAGCGACGTGTCTGCATGAAGAAGCAACAAAGAATAAACGTTTCTTTATACAATTTATAAGAAATTGGTGGAAAGAGAAAACTTGTCGCCTACAATTTTAATGTAGAGTCAATATGAAATGGCGCTGAGTAATGAAAGCTCTTTTACCGTAACTATGCAAAAACAAAAATGAAATTTAAAAATGTGTTATTACTTTTTTTATTTGTATTGAAGTATTGTAATTAGCTTTAAATAATAAATATAAAAATGTTATTAATATGCAGTACCAGCACGCGAGGGTTAAAAGAACAAAAGGTAATAAAGAGTAAACACTAAACAGTCCAATGACAGGTTAACGGCTTAACAATAAGAGGGCTTTCTAATCTACATGCGAGTGCAGCGGTGATCTTACCAGACCGGTTGTCCCTTCATGCCGGTGCGTTCCACTAACAGAGCTCGCAACTGCATCCCTTCACGGCTCACCCGTGGGACACCGTGCACCAACTCGGACGAGTTTCACCGAACATCGTTTAAGCACACCACATCCTCTGAATACTAATCACACACAACTGTCAGTTCAGATCAGAACCCACTCCCGATCGACGCGACTCGATCGCTCAGCGGTCTGTCGACGACTAAACTGGCTACTGCTATAGCTATCTCACCGCGGAAAATACGGGATGGTACACGATGTGTGCGCGGCCTAAATAAAACAGACGCGGTCCGATATCGACTTTACTACGCGGTAGTAAGATTCAGAATAGTAAACACTCGGTCGGTGTTTACGTCTGTTGTGCTCGCGTGTTGCTAGCCCGCTAGATGCAGAGGAAAGAAAGTAGGTGCATTTCCCTGAGCTGGATGCTGTGGTGCGATTGTACCACGTATCGCGGTCAGTGTCGTGTTTTGTGAATTATTAAATAATTATTCGCGTTTGCATGCGAGCGCAGCGGTGTCAGCATGTATTCGCCACGTATTAATTTGATTTGAACTAATTGACCCCGATTCTTGGAGATTTTTCAAACACTTTTACGTCTACATTATATTTTGAATTTTGGACTCTCATTGGTTATAAAGTATTTATTTTCTTTTTTTCCATAGAATAGTGTCAATTTGGAGTGTCTCCGGAATTATCCAGTAGTTTTTAAGAATATGCTTAATTATCATAATTTCATATTGTATTTTAGGTAACCGATGTAATTCAATTAAGTTTTTAAGCTTATTGGCATCATAGTGTCAAAGTTGCAAAAATTCCTTTGTCAGGAATCCGTAACCATAAATTTAGAATTTGATAGCCTCGCCGTGCTCCGAAACTGTCAAACATTGTTTGTTTGTTGGTTGTTGACTTAAGATAAAATATGAAGCTATGGAATGTAGTGTAGAAGGAGAAAGTCGTTTCGTATTTTACGAAGGAAAAACAAACATAAGATCGATACTGTTTGGCACGCATGTCACAAATATCGGTGCTTCATTCATATCCATAAGAATTTGTTGAGTGGAAGCAAATAAAATAACATTTGCAATATTCAAGTCATCTATGTACCTAATTGTAAAATCGTTTATTTATTTTTATAAATCATATAACGACAGTTTCTAAGTTAATATGAAAAAAAATCTAGAAAAAAGAAAATAAGCTCATTTTAATGTCTTGTTTACAAAGATAGTCCGATTTAATCGTGACGTTGTTTCTACATGACAATCATTGAGTTCATTATTGATTATTTCGCGAACTAAAAAAAATACCTATAAGTATAGTTAAACAGAAAAATCGCAATCTTAAAAACGAACAAACAACAACAAAACGATACTTAAAGTAATTCTGAGACAAGAACAGTTCAATCCTATGGTTCAATCGATTTTATTATGTGCACTAAAACTGATTTGAAACTTCCAGATTTTATATTTATTTTCTAGACTTGGTAACTTGGAGGTTTTATCGGGAGAATATAAATAAAAAGAGATGAACACTTCTCTTATTAAAAACTGTTTTCATATTTGAGTGTTCTCGTAAATTATGTTTACCGATCTGCACAAAGATTGTGTATATTTTATATAAA
Source organism: Lerema accius (assembly GCA_001278395.1). Classification (NCBI taxonomy): domain Eukaryota; kingdom Metazoa; phylum Arthropoda; class Insecta; order Lepidoptera; family Hesperiidae; genus Lerema; species Lerema accius. Next base: position 91,375 of record LGAG01019155.1, read on the forward strand.
TAATTAATAACATCGAGCTTTATACAAAGTTATTAATTCGAGGAAAGAGGTTGATTAATAAGTGCTTAATGCGTATTCGTTAGTACCTAAAAGAATAAGGTAAAGGAACGTTCTCTTGGCGAACGAATCGACAATCAACCATAAACAATATTTTGAATAAAAGATTTACAGCAAACAAAAAAAGTCTTAAATTAAGAGACAACTTTTATGCCTCTTTTTCTTCTTCTTTAAAGTAATTTACAATAGAGGCCTCGGTTTGTGTTTGAAATTCGACCTTAACTTGTTATTTAACATAAAAATAATAGACTATATACCCGTTTGAACGCCCTTCTCTCTATACCAAATCTTTAACTCCTGTTTTATTTTTAAAAGGAATTCGAAAATGGAAGCCTTCACGAATTAGTATATTGTTCTCATATGAACCAACAAAGTAAGATAAAATATTATGTCAACATAATAAATGACGTTTCATCCGGTAAACTTTATTGATTGTCTGTAACATTAAATTAATATAGGACCTAATATATATCGACAGTTTTGGGGCAGCTCCAATAGGCGTCATGTTACCGTGAGATGCCGTGAAGGGCTTGTCATATCTTATTAAGGTCATAGGTACGAGTAAGAGTCATGATTCATAGAGATTCATATTTAAGTAAGATTGTTTCTGAAATTGAAGTCAGTTGTTATTTCGTAGGCACTTTATTATACTTTTTATTAAACGAATCATCCCACGTTGGGCGCCAATGTAATGAGTTCTATACTATTATAGACTTTTTTATGTAAATTGCTTTTAATTGATTAAAATTACAGTTAAATACTTAATTCACATACTACGTAAGTAATGCTTTTGGTTCAAATCTTCGATACCTCAACCAACTATTCTGTATGACTTTAGAAGTTGTAGTGGTTTGAGTTTCTAAGAAACTAAGCGCTGTTCCTTGCGGAACTTAATCAAACAGAATAGATAAACTTTAATCTCCATACAACTATAACATAATATAGAAAAGGGGGCTTACTACGCACCTAAAGTTGATCATTACTGAAATGTTAGTACGAAATAGGATCGAGAATTCATCATAATAAGGCTGAGGCATCGATCTGACGGTGACATTATGATAGTAAAACACATGGTGACTAAAGTAAACCTCTGACTGTAAATTAGCATATTTGATTTCACTAAAATTAGTAAGATATAGAATCAATATTCAATTAGCAAGTATCTAAGTAAAAACGTGACAAAAACTCAGTGGTACTCGTATTTATGATGTCAAAAGTAAGCGAAGAATTAAATACAAGTAGGGAGTTATACCGCAAATGAATCAGGTCCAGTTAAAGCAAAAAAGGAAAGTTGTTTAGTTTGACGGCGACTGGCAACAGACAACCGGCAACCGGTCCCACTTCGATATCTCCGTAATGACAACTTCTTGTTGATGCTCAGGTTAACAAACTTTTTGTAATGATTTGGTATTGACGGGTTAATGCTCGTCAAGTTCATAATTTCTGTTCGTAGAGGGTTCTTCTATTAACCCTTTAACGCGAATGGAGGTCAACAGTTGTAAGTTTGCTGTAAAGATAATGAACTTATCACTACTTAGGTACTGGCGGATAAGCATGATAGAATGATATTTTTTACTATAGTGTATCGGTAGA